>JAODAL010015285.1:0-84418 GCA_025379985.1 Phyllomedusa bahiana
GTGTTTAAAAATTTGGGGGAATTTTTGTTAGGCTGAGGGGTTTTTCCCCTACAAAAAAGAGGCCGCAATGGATTTTAAGGGGATAAAAAAACAAAAATTCGAGGGGCCTTTTAAAGAAATCATAAAGGGGGAATTTTTTTCCCAGTGAGAGGGGGGGGTTTTAAAAAACCCCCCCCTTTTTAAATTAAGGGAAAGGGAGCATTGTGCACATGCGAGACCTGGAAATGTACCTTTCTTTTGGGTATTCAAAAATGTCTGTCTCTTGACTAATGTATTAGAGCCCAGGTCAGCCTTAACCAGATGGTCCCTAAGGTTTTTGTCCCGTTTAAAGATAAAGGTGGGGGTTTTAAAAATTTGGAATGAAGGGAAAAAGTTTTGGAAAAAGGATATCCCAGTGTTTGCGGTTTAATATAAAAAAATTTTTAAATTGAATGGGTGGTATTTTGACAATGGAATTTTTGGGGGATTGAAAATTGGAAACTGTTTATTATCAGGGGGGTTACTCTCTTGAGGGGGTTTAAGGGATGAGGGGATAGACTTTGATGAAAAGGGCTTTGGGCCCAAAGGGTCTTAAAACGGTGATGGGCCCCCCCGGGGGGGGGGGTCTTGTACAACCCAAATTTAAAAACTTTTGAAAATTGGGGGGAAAAGTAATGATTTTTTTGTATTGGGGGGGTGATTACAGGTGAAGTGGAGTAAACTGTTGCGGTCCGTGGGTTTGATGAAGAGGTCTGTAGAGAGATGACCAGTGGAGTTAACATGAACCAGGGTGTATAGGAAATTAACAAAAAAGGGGACTAAAAGTGAATTGGGGGGTTTTAGAATGAATGGAAATTTAAAGGGATTACCTTTACAATACTGATTTATTTCGGGAACATTTTTCTTCATTTTGGTTTTAGATACTTTAAACGATTTTTTCTTTAATCGGAATGGTTTCTGTTTCACTTTTGCATTCCACGAAAAAATTTTAATTCCATTCTTTTAAACCCCCCAAATTCCCTATTGGGGCAGTTTAGAGATTTTTTTTTTTTTTTAAATTTTTTAAAAATTTTTTTTTTTTTTTTTTTTTTTCCCCTGTTTTTTAAATTTTTGGGCTACCCCCTTCCTTTACTCCCCCCCCTGTTTTTTTACTAATTCCCAGCCCCCTATTTCCCACTATCTGTTTAGGTAGTTTGGCTGCTGGCAGGCATTCCAGCCCGGGACAGTTCTTTATGGAGGAGTTAAATAGTGGGTGGGGGAAATTTACTGCTCCGGGCCCATCCCGGCCAGGTCTTACCCAGCCTTTTTTAACCCAGGAGACTTAGGATTTCTGGGGATGTGGCCCCAGTAAAGGGGAAAATTTGAAGACTGGGGTTTAAAAGGGGGGTTGTGTGAGAAACCCAAAAAATATCGGGACCCAAAATAATGGGGGAATTCAAAAAAAAAGCTTTTTAATTTTCAAATTTTCAAATCCAGTGTAAAATTCTTACAGTTTGTTGTTAAAATCACAGGGTTTTTTGCCAGGGTTGAATTTTCCCTTTTTGGCTGGGGAAGTGGGCAGGGCTACAGTTGAAAGGCGCTTTTTGGGGAAAATTCATGTCCCACAACAGCCGCTTCCTCCCAGCTAAGCAAAATAGGTTTTATTTTTATATACCCAACCAATTTTTTGATGGGTAGAAAAGTTTTCCCAAAAATATATATGCACATTTTTTATTTGAAACATTTTCCTCCTTTCTCCCACTCCCAGACCCACCCTCCCCATAATTTCTTTTAGGGCTGAATAAACACATGCTCGGTTTATGTCATTTAAAGCCTAACCAGGAAAGTAACTCGAATCGGGTTCATTTGCTGTACTTAAATTTCCCGGGAAAAGGTTTTACATAGGAAGGACCCCGGCGGCCTTTTTCCTTTGCTTTAATGATTTCCCCTTAGACAAAATTAGCGGATTTTGAAATTAAGGGCTTTTTCTCCTTATGACAATAGTTTTTTGTATTTATTTTTTTTTTTTTTCCAGAAAACCCCTTTTAAAAGTTGGTGAAAACCTGCCCCAAGGTAGACCCTGGTGCTGCCTATTCCTTGTGTGCGTTTTGGAGAAAAAACCCCAGAAACCCCGCAAAACCCCAGGGGACTGTGAGGGGGTTCTTAAAGAACGGGTGATACCTTTTTTTGTTTTTGGGTGAAAAGTGAACCCGGGCTTTTTAGTTTTCTGTAGTTTGTTTGCGGTTTAAATAAAGGTTTTTACCTTTTTTAAACAAAGAGCTGAGCCCCCTAACATTATGAGGGAATAGGGGTTTTTTTCTAAAAAAAACAAAACTTTTTAAATATGGCATAGAAGTTTTCTAAAACAAACCCGACATATCTACATGGCATAGAATTTAAAATTTCTACGAAGAACACCATTTATGCAGGGCTTAGGGGGGTATTTGTGGGGGAAAATTTTGACTATACGCAGGGATAGAAGTTACTTTTTGAGAAGAACAGACTTTAAAAATTTTGCCCATGGGAAGTATTTTGACAACAAAAGACATATTTAAAAGGGCATAGAAAAGAATTTTGGAAAAAACAGACATATAAAAAGGGTTTGGGGAAAAGATTTTTCTGAGAAAAAAGGGACATATTCGCAGGGGCAAAAAGGGTTATTTTTTTTAATCTGTAGAAAACCATGGCACCCTTGTGACATTGCGGGGAAAAGGGTTTGTTTTTTATTCACAAGGGCAAAAAACCCTTGATGCAAGTGAGATTCAGTTTCCCCAAAATATAGCAGTTTTAACATTATGAAAAACAACAGGAAAATTTCCCACGGTCCAACATTTGGGCCCAAGTTGGGCCTTCACCCCAAAGGGGAACTTAAAAAGTGGGAGCCCCATTTCCCTGCCCCGGGCCCCTCCCTTTTTCCTCTCTCTGGGTTTCCCAGGGGATGATGGGCCCCCGATTTGCCGAAATTTGGGGACCAGAGATTTTTTCTTTTACTTTTATAATTTTATTTACTATATATGTAGAGCTGAATATGTTTTTAAAAGGGGGTTTTTTTGTAAAAAGATAAATTTTTGTAAGGGATGGGGACAGAAAAAATAAGCATTTTGTATTTGTTTGCCCCCTTTCCCACTTTTTTATATAGCAGATATGAGCTAGTTCCCCTGTGTGTTAGACCTAGGTCAGCAGCCTGAGGTCAGGGCCCGCCCCCACCCCCTTTTATGGGGATTGGGGGAAAGATATTTAATTCAGCCCGTTAAGAAAAACCCTGGACGGGGAAAACCCCCGTGCTGTGATTGGTTTTCCTGCATCTGGGGCTTTTCTACCCCGGGAAGTGTGGAAAAAGAAAGTTTAAACTAGCTGCCTCAGCTTTCTGGGGTTGGTTATATCTGTACAATAAAAAATGCTGAGTCCCTATGCTCTTCCCAGCCCCATGTAAAAAGGATTTAGCCCCCGATTCACTGTCTTTTCTCATTTTAAAAACATTTTTTTTAAACATTTCTGTTTCCCCCCTCTCCCTCCTGCCTGATGACAGAGGGGGGTTTGCAGAGTGCTTTCCCTTTACTTTTGTTTCTTTCATTTCAGGCTGAATGAAATAATGTTTTACAGAAAGAACTGTTTTTGTTTACAGAGGGGTTTTTGGGTTTAAACAAGGTCTGTGGAGGAAGGTGACAGCTTTTCCAGACATGAGAACGGGGCCCCTTTTCCCCAAAGGGGTTAAAAAGGAGCTGTGAATACTCCCCCTTACATGTCACACGGGAATGCAAACGCCCCCCAGTCTTCATTTGAGGAAAGAACACCTATGGGAGGAGAGGCATACTGGGAGGAAAAAAACACGTTACGGGTGAGGGGGAGACACCCCCCTGGTTTTGGGAAGCTGAAAAGGAGACAGAAAAACAGCTAAGTCTGCAAGAGCATGTGATGAAAAAAAACCCTTTTAAAATCGGGGTTTAAAAGGCATTGTGAAAAAAAATCGTCTTTTGAAATTTTCACAAGGTTTTGGCCGTAAATTTCAACCCTTTGGAAAGGGAATAAAATGGATTTTAACCCTTTTTTTTGTTTTTTCCACTGTAAACCCACACCCCTACATTAAGGGGATGGGGCACCATCATATTTTACCTTCCCGGAAGATTTTTTGAGGGTAAATTTAAAACATATACGTTTGCATTAAAATATTTCTAAGAAAAAGAAAAATATATATGTTTGGATAGAAAGATTTTTGAAAAAAACAGACCTTTACGGGGGGAAAATTAAAAGATATTTTAAGACTAAAAAAAAAGAATTTCCCATGGATAGAAGTTTTTATAAAAAGAGAGAAGATATGCTTTTGGAAAATATTTCAAAGAAAAAAAGACATATTAGGCTGGCATAGATGTTTATTTTGAGAAAAAAAGGGTTTACATTTCGGTTCCCAAAAACTATTATACATCTGAAACTTTCTCATTTTTTAAATTGTTTGAAAGCCGCAAACAGAATTTTTATGTTATTTTTTATTTTCAGTGAAAACAAAGGGAAAACAAGTATTTTTGAAGTGTAAAGAAAATGATATTGCTTTTCCCCAAAATTTTTGCAATTAAAAAAAATGAAAAGTGTGACATGCAGTTTTTTTCAGCCCCCCCCAAATAAAAAATTTTTAGGATTGGCTGCAATGACAAATGCAGTAGTTGGGGGTTTTCTCTACCAAAATTTGCACATTTTAGAGGCTTTGGGAAATTTTTTTCCATTCTTTTAAGCAAAAAAATCTCTTTGGCCCGCAGATTAGTTTGGGAAACATTTGTGAACTTTTTAATTTTTTAATGTTTGGTACAGTTTCTTAATGGGATTTGATTTGGACTTTTTTGGGGGCCATTAAAAACACATGAATATTTTGATATTTAAACCATTTTCCCTCGTAGATTTGAAATGTATGTTAAAAGGGGGTTGTCCGTGGAAGGGGAACCTATGCCTTTAGTCTCAAGTCTTTTGCAGCATCAACGTTTTTTCCAAAAAGGGTTGCCTTTTTTTAACCCCCAATTTATCGTCCAAAAACTCTTAAAATTCCCGTCCCTGCCCGAAGGGAAAAACATCTCCACAGGGATGATGCTGCCACCCCCAAAGCTTACAGGGAGATGTGTGTTCAAGGGGGTTTACCCCTATTTGGGTTTTTAACCCAAAAGGGTTTCTTCTTGCCACTCTTCCTTAAAAATTTTAAAAAGTTGGGGGAAGGGATAAAGGAAATTATAGGGGAGTGTCACAGGCTGGGGCCGGGCCCTTTCCCGACCTCTCTCCGGGTAACCCGGGGGCGAGTGGCCCCCCCCGGTCCCCCGCGCCGGGCCCTGGGGCATCGTCCCCAGGAGGGGAGATACTCACCCCAAACAAACCCCCCTTTTATCCGTGCGCGGCGCCGGCTTTCTAAAATTTTTAAAGGGCCCGGTGCCCAAATAAATGGCAGTTGCCCCGGGGGCTGACCCTATTTTAATGGTCCTCCTCCCGGGAGTCCTCTGCCGGAAATTTTTTGTGCCCCTTTTGGGGGGGCCCCTGGAAAGTGTATTACCTTTTTCTTGGATTCCTGTGTACCCCACCCCCCCTTGCTACCTTCCTACGGGCCACGAACCCCTGCCGCCTGCCCCGATTTTTACCGGGCCCGTCCCCCCACTACGCCCACGGGGGGCTCACGATTTGTACCACGCCTTTTCCCCTTTGGGGCCCCGCAAAAGTCCGTCAGGGGAAGGAAATTTGGGAGTTTCCCCCCGCCCGCCCAAATTTCCCTCCGCCTTGCGGAGGGCTTTGGTGAAAAAAACCCGGGGTTTATTAGTCTCCGCTCCCCGGTGTGGGGGTTTCCCATCCTTGCGGTGGTCAGCGTATCACTACTGCTACCGTTACAGTAAGATCCGGCCCTGGATCCGCCAAAACTGCCCCTTTGCCCCGGCGAAACGGACCTTTGCAAACCCGTTGTTGTGCAAGCAGTTTGCGACGAATCAGCAAAAGGGCCCCAGCAAATTGGACCAAACCCAACCATCCTTTTTCAGCAACTCCCGGGAACCAAAAAAGCGGCCGCCATCTCCACCCGTGGATACCCGGCCTTTCCCGCTGCCCCGCCTGCGGGGCTTGGGGGGTCCCCAAACTCCGGGTTTCCAAATACGTCAAAGTTTTTAAAGGGGTCCCCCCAAGCAAGGGCCCAGGGTTTTAAAACACCCAGGCTTATGCACATTGAATTAATGGTGGACCGGGTTTTTCCCGGGGTTTCAAAAGGGGGCTTTTGTGATCAGCTTTCTTTCTGGGAAGGCCTTGGGATGTCCCCCACCCCAGGGATCGGAAAAGATCCCTGTGAGGGGATCTACAGACCTTTTCCTTTCCCGGGGTTCCCCGATTTTTTTTCGAGGAACCAGGCCCCGGTTTTCCCCGCCGAAAACGGCTCCCTTCCCAACCCTGTTTCAAGGTTTACCCCGTTTAGGGGGACTCGCGGGGGCAGTTCCGCACCCTTTGCCTCGAGTTTCCCGGAAAGAGGCCCCCTTGTGTGCCCCCTTTTAAAAAGGGGCTTTTCTTTGCCAAAGGGTTAAAGGGTGTGCTGGCCCGCAAGAGCCCAACCGTCCTCCCTCGCGAGTTAAATTTTGCTGGCCACCCCCTTTGAGGTGTTTCGCCGAAAGATGAGAAGAGCTTCGGCAAAGAAAAAAGAGGTAGCACGGCCAAAGCCCGTTTCCACGCCCGGGTCCAGTATTCCGAGGCCCGCCCAAAGGCAGCCAACTACCCCTTTCCCCCTTGAGGAAAAACCCAAAAGCAGGTCGACCAGGGGTCCCAACCCCTCTGAGAAGGAAATTTGGCCCGGGGTGGCTATTCAACCTGTTGCCCTTTTACTGCGGGCAGCACTGGCCCCCTTTTTGGGGGAATTGTCCCCAAAGTCCCAAACGTTTTGGGAAACTTCCCCACTAGGGGCCGTGGGAGAGGGTTCCCCAGGTGGATTCCCCCTTGGGGGACGCCCTGGAAAAAAGTGGGGAGAGATATTTAGAGGCTGGGTCCCGTTTAGGTCACCCCCTTTCGGATCTGGCTCGGCTGGGAAATTTATCCACCGCTCCTTAGTGTCGCAGTATCGCCTGCCTGTTGTCTGCTGGGGGAAAAAGCCCCCTAGTGATCTCCCGGGGCAACGGGGGAGCGCTTTAAGGGACATTTTTTAAGTTCGTCACCAAGCCCCTGTCTCCCATTGGGAGTCCTTTCATGGGAGAAGGGTTGTTTTTAAAGTTTACCCCCGCTCCTTTCGGGTTGGTTTTTCCCCGGGCTTTCGTGGGTGCCCACTCCACTCTCCCACTTTAGACTGGGAAAGTGGGAAGGGAAATCAAATTCGCTGGGGTCCTAATGCCCGGGCAGGTTTTGGCCCGGGTGGCCCCCCCCTTTCCCCCCCCCCCTTTGGGTACCCCCCGGGTTCATGGGATTCCCCGGGAACCCCTTTCCCAGCCTACCCGGGGTGAATACCCGGGGGTTCGCCCAATGTCTTTTCCCAAAAAGAAACAGAGATCCTTCCTCCCCCAACGCCCCATATGATAGGGCGATCGACCTACTGCCGGGGGACCATTCCTCCGGGTAGAGTCTACTCCTTGTCCGTTCCCGGGGACACAAGCCTGTCTGAGTTATCCGAGAAAATCTCCAGAAGGGGTTCATAGAAAATCTCTCTGCCGCAGGTGCGGGATTCTTCTTTGTGGAAAAGAAGGACGTTTCCTTACGGCCCTGCATCGACTATCGGGGACTTAATAAGATCACGGTGAAGAACCGGTACCGTCTGCCGTTGATTACAGAGCTCTATGATCACCTACGTGGTGCAAAGATCTTCTCCAAGTTGGACTTGAGGGGGGCCTATAACCTGATCCGTATCCATAAGGGCGATGAGTGGAAGACGGCCTTTAGGAACAGGGATGGGCACTTTGAATACTTGGTCATGCCGTTTTGCCTGTGTAACGCCCCAGCCGTCTTCCAGAAGTTCGTGAACGACATCTTCAGGGATTTCCATATATACTTGTGTTGTGTATACCTGGACAACCATCTTGGTATATTAAACCCGATTCGGAGGACTCCCCGCGTCCACGTCCGCCAGGTTCTGAGGTGCCTCCGTGTTAACCGCCTGTACGTCAAGTTGGGAAAGTGCATCTTTCACCATACTAGCCTGCCATTTCTGGGCTACATCATCTCTGACCAGGGCCTGTGGATGGACCCAGCAAAGCTGTCTGTGGTCTTACAATGGCCGCGCCCTATCGGTCTTCGGGCCATACAACGTTTCTAGGGTTATGCAATTATTACGGCAGTTCATTTGTGGGTTCTTTTCCAAAAACGTTCTCGCCGGCGGAAGGAAATTACACGATTTAGAGACGATCCCCTGCAAATTGTCTCTGATCGTGGTGTCCAGTTCGTCTCCAAATTCTGACGGGCCCTCTGTTCTCAACTACAGGTGAAGCTCGATTTCTCCTCGGCCTATAACCCCCAGACTAACGGCCAGGTGGAAAGGGTCTACTGCTTCAGCTGCACTGGGGAGAGGAGGACTAAATTACATAGGGGAACACAAAAGTGGGCAAAAAGTGCTTTAACTGAGCTAAAATCATTAGGGATGGACAGGGCTTAATGATGCATTTAGGTCTCAGGTACACAGAGGCCTATGTCCTTCAAGCACTGGTTCATCAGTTTTGAGCCCTCCGGTGACCAACTACACAGTACAGAACTAAAGATCCATCTGCTCTGTATCTGCGGCCTACCAGTCAAGTGCAGCCAGCAAGGTAACACTCCATCTTTGGGCATCTGTACTCCCCCCTCTGGTGCCTGCAGCACTGTACACAGACTTTCCAGGAGCTCACTTGCTATCTCTGGTCTCTGGGCTAAGGCTTGTGGACTGCACTAATCCTTACCTTTCTAGCCCCGGGCCCAGCCTAACACTTTTGACCTGGGGGCCAGTTGGGAAACTGACTGAAAGCTGTTGGTCCCATCACAGTCTTCCCTCCTGCTACAGCTTCACATGCTTGTCCTACGCACTTGGAAGTTGGAGCAGCTGCTGTGACTGCGATCTTGATGGCTTGTGCCTTCTTAAGCTCTGACGTGCTTGGGTCTGCTGGCAGCACATCGGCTTTCAGTCTGGGACCCCCAGCACAGCATGGCCCACGGTTAATCCTATACTCGCAGCCCTGTTAACATAGGGGCTGGTCTCTAATCATAAACCCTGAAATTTTCCCCTCCGCCGAAGCAAGTCCCTGAAAAAAAAAACCGACACTCCACAGCAGACTCTGCATTCCAGGCAGACTCTGTCTCATACACCTGTCTCTTACATCTGTTCCAACAAAGTTGCAGATTAAAAAAAAAAAAAAAATTACTCCATCAACTGTCCCAGCCAGTGAGCGCCTCCAACTGTCCTAGCCAGTGAGCGCCTCCATCAACTGTCCCAGCCACTGAGCGCCTCCATCAACTGTCCCAGCCAGAGAGCGCCTCCATCAATTGTCCCAGCCAGAGAGCGCCTCCATCAGCTGTCCCAGCTAGGGCGGCCCCCATCACCTGTCCCAGCCGAGAGCGCCTCCATCACCTGTCCCAGTCAGAGGGGCGCCCCCATCAACTGTCCCAGCCAGAGAGCGCCTCCATCAACTGTCCCAGCCAGAGAGCGCCTCCATCAACTGTCCCACCCAGAGAGCCCCTCCATCAACTTTCCCAGCCATAGAGGGCCTCCATCAACTGTCCCAGCCAGAGAGCCTTCCAAACTGTCCCACCCAAAGAGAGCGCCTCCATCATCTGTCCAGCCAGAGAGGCCTTCCATCATCTGCCCCAGCCAGAGAGCGCTTCCATCAACTGTCCAGCCAGAGAGTGCCTTCATCATCTGCCCCAAACCCAGAGAGTCCCTATCTTCTGTCCCAGCCAGAGAGCGCTTCATAAACTGTCCAGCCAGAGAGCGCCTCCATCAACTGCCCCAGCTAGAGAGCGCCTCCATCAACTGTCCCAGCCAGAGAGCGCCTCCATCAACTGTCCAGCCAGGAGCGCGTCCATAACTGTCCCAGCCAGAGACTGCCTCCATCAACTGTCCCAGCCAGAGACTGCCTCATCACCTGTCCCAGCCAGAGGACTGCCTCCATCAATGTCCCAGCCAGAGAGCGCCCTCATCAACTGCCCAGCAGAGAGACCTCCATCAACTGCCCCAGCTAGAGAGCGCCTCCATCAACTGCCCCAGCTAGAGAGCGCCTCCTTCAACTGTCAGCCAGAGAGCGCCTCCATCCCCTGTCCCAGCGAGAGCCCTCCATCATCTGTCCCACCCGAGAGCGCCTCCATCAACTGTCCCAGCCAGAGAGCGCTCCATCAACTGTCCCAGCAGAGAGCGCCTCCATCAATGTCCCAGCAGAGACCCACCTCCATCAACTGTCCAGCCAGAGAGCGCTTCCATCAACTGTCCCAGCAGAATCTAACTGGTCCAAACTGTGATTAACACTATGTCTTCTTTTCCTCATCATCGCTATCTCCACTCTCCTCACACTTACTGTTATCCCAAATCCCTGTGGACATGAACTTACATCTCCCCTGCATTCTATCCTCACACTGTCTGCCGCCACCAACCTCTTCCTCCTGTTAAAACCCTCAGCACCAACCAAACCCTGCCAAACTACAGTCTATCCTACTGCCACCTACTCACCCTCTATGTTTCCTTTGGTTCCGGGGACATATCCCCCAACCGAGCCCCCCAGCACATTCCCACCATAGTCTCTGCCCCCTGAACAGAACCCCAACCACTAATAATTCCGCTAATCCCTTCAAACCAGAAAACACATCCCCTCTGACCCGTGCTCCCCCCACCCCTCTCCTTGGAGCTCTTGGAATGCGCGGTCTGTATGTAATAAACTCCCCATACATACAGGGACTTGTTCATCTCACGCAACTTACTCTTCCTTGGTCTGGACTGAAACCTGGCTGACCCCTCTGACACAGTCTCCCTGCCGCACTCTCTTTGCGGCCTCCAATTTACCCAACCCCTCGTCCTGGTAACAAGCATGGTGGAGGTGTCGGCCTCCTCCTGTCTGGACACTGCTCCTTTGTCCCGCTCCACCTCTGCCTTCCCTCATGCTTTTTCCCCTTTAAAGTGCACTCTGTCCGCATTTACGCCCCTCCGGCCTCCAAGTGGCTGTTGTCTACCGACCGCCAGTCCCTGCCACTCCCTTTTTCTTGACCATTTGCTTCCTGGCTTCTCAACTTTCTTTCCCCCGACATCCCACTATCATCATGGGAGACTTCAAAAATCCCAATCAACCCCCCCACTCTGCTTTCCAACAAAACTCCTTCACTCTGCTCCTCCTTCAACCTCTCCCAGTGGACCTCAGGAACCACTCACAAAGATGGACACACACTGGACCTCATCTTCACCCGCCTCTGCCCCCTATCTGACATCTCTAACTCTCCACACCCTATATCCGACCACACCTGCTTACCTTCACCACTATCTCCTCCCCACTGCTCTCCTGTCTCATATCCAGTAAGACCCGCGGGAAATCAACAAAACCTCAAACCTCACACTTCTCTTGACTCTCTTGCCCTCTTTCCATATCTCTCATTCAATGACCAGACGCAGCACCACTTTTACAACATAAATCATCACCGCCCTTGACTCAGTCGTCATTCACACACAACAGAACCGCAAAAATCAACAAACAACCCTGGCACACGACTTACCAAACAGCTGAGGCGGTGCTTCCAGAGCTGCCGAACGCCGCTGGAAGAAAACTCACTCCATTGATGACTTTGCCTTTTACAAACACTCACTGCAGACATTTAAATCCCCACTCGTCAGCCAAAAGGACTATTTCACCACCTCATATTCTTTTCCCTGTCCCCAACCCAGACAATTATTCAAAACTTCAATCACTTCTCCAACACCAACAAACCTCCCCCCATCCCTCCGTTCCGCAGATGACTGTGCCATTCACTTCCTCCCGAAGATCAACCTAATCCGAGAAAGCGTCAGCCCGCAGTCCCAACCCCCCTCCTCTACCCTTGCAAATGCTCTTCCCCTTAACTTGCTTCCCCACGGTCATCATGACAGTCTCCTCCTTACTGTCCAAAATCCAACCTCACTACTGTAGTCTTGACCCCCTGCAAACCACCTCATCCAGCCCCAGTGCTTCTATCATCCAGCCCTCACCAATCTCTTCAACCTATCAATAACCCCTGGCTCTTCCCTTCCCCCTTTAAACTGCTACTATCACTCCAATCCTAAAAAAAACACCTTGACCCTCTTACTCTGTCCAACTATCGCCCATCTCATGCTCCCTTTTGCTTCCAAAATCCTCGAGCAGACCATCCCATCTTCAGCTGTCCTCCCACCTCTCCTATTGATTTCCCCCACTACAATCTGGTTTTGACCCCACCACTCTACCGAAAACCGCCCTACCAAAGTCACTAATGACTAGTAATGCTAAAGCCTTCATTTCCACTAACTCCTGTGCTCCTCCTCTTAGACTGTCCTCTGCCTTTGATCAACTGTCGACCATTCCCTCTGCTTTCAAATTAACTCTCCCTCCCTCGGCATCACAGACTTGGATATTTTCCTGGATCTCCTGTACCTCACTGATCGGACTTTCAGCGGGTTTTCATTCTCGCTCCACCTCCTCCACTGGCCTCTCTCTGTCGGTGTCCCCAAGGGTCAGTCCTGGGCCCACTACTCTTCATATCTACACCCTTGGCCTCGGTCGTCATAGCCTCACATGGCTTTCATTATTTCCTGTATGCTGATGAACCCAACTCTACATCTCCGGCTCAGATGTCACTTCTCTACTCTCCGGATCCCTGACTGTCTGTCGTTCCATTTCCCCCTTCGTCTTATAGTCTCCTAAAACTAAAATGTGGAGAAAAACAGAACTCATCATCTTTCCACCCTCCAACTCTACCCCTGCCCTGATCTCTTATTACACTCTCTACACTCTCACCGTCCTGCAAGTCCGCTGCTTGGGCTAATCCCAGACTCTGCTCTATCTTTCAAACCACACATCCAAAACCCTCACCTCTGCCTGCCGCCTCCACCTGAAAAACATCTCTCGCATCCGTCATTCCTCAACTATGGCACTACCAAAAATGCTGGTCCATGCCCTTGTCATTCCCGCCTAGACTACTGCAACATCCTTCTCAGTGGCCTCCCCGCTAGCCCCTCGCTCCCCTCCAATCCATCCTTAACTCTGCTGCCCAATCTTATCCACCCCTCTCCTCGCTATCTCTGCCCCTCCCTCTTCCAATCCCTTCACTGGCTTCCCATTGCCCAGCGAAATTTATTTTTAAGCTACTAACCATAACCTACAAGGCTCTCCATGACCTCTCCTCCATACATCTCTGCCTAATTTTTCCCAAAAATCTCCCTCACGCACTCTCCGCTCCTCACAGGACCTTCTCCTCTGCTCTCCCCCTTTTGGCTCCTCACACAAACCGTTCTCCAAGACTTCTCCCGTGCTTCAACCACACTTTGGAAACTCACTGCCCCAACAAAATCAGACTCTCCTCACTTTCACCGCTTCCAAAGCAACCTGAAAACCCCTTTCTTCAGGCTTGCCTATAACCTTCACTAAACTTGTCATACTTCTCCACAGACATGCCCGCCCCTCACCCCCCTGTCTCTTTCCCCTCCTTGTAGATTGTAAGCCCCTCGGGGTAGGTCCCCTCTCCCCCTGTCGTGCCAATTGTCATTATCCTTTCACTGTACTCGTTTGACTTATGTAATGTATGTAACCCCCTCGAATGTACAGCGCCCTGGAATCAATGGTGCTTTAAAATAAATAATAATAATTATAATAATAAAAGGGTCAACCAGGTCCTGGGGAACTACTTGCGCCATTTTGTCTCGGCACGTCAGAATGACTGGTCCAATTTGCTTCCGTGGGTGGAATTTTCTTATAATTCCCTAGTTTTTGAATCCACGGGTGCTTCCCTTTATATTGTGTACAGCCTGCACCCCGCCCCCTCTCCACTAGATCCCAGTTTCCCAAGTCCTGCAGCAGATAGGTTGGTCCGCGACATGAAGGCCATTTGGGCCCTGTCCCGCCAGTCACTCCTCCATGCTTCAGCACGCACTAAGGTGCAGGCAGATAAGATAAGGAGCCCTCCACCAGTTTTTTCTCCAGGCGATAAAGTGTGGTTGTCGGCCAAATATGTCCGGCTTAAAATCCCAAGTTATAAATTGGGACCCCACTATGTTGGACCATTCGAAGTGCTTAGGCGTATAAACTCAGTGGCCTATAAACTCCAGCTCCCGCCTTCCATGTGCATCCTGAACTCCTTCCACATTTCCCTTCTCAAACCCCTGGTCTTGAACCGTTTTTCTCGGAGGGCAGCCCCTCCATCTCCTGAGGCGGATGCCACTAACGTTTTCCGGGTAAAGGAGATCCTGGATATGAAGGTGTCCAAGGGGAAACTGTATTTTCTCATCGATTGGAGGAGGTTCGGGCCTGAGGAAAGGTCATGGGAACCGGAGGACAACATTCTTGAGCGGGAGCTAGTACGAAGGTTCCTCCGGGCTGGAAAGAGGGGGAGGCCAAAGGGGAGTACTGTCACGGACAGCGGCGCAACCCGTTGGACGGGCTGAGGGCGCCTCTGTTCCCCGACCCTCTCTCCGGCACCGTGGGTGAGTGGCCCCACGGTCCGTGCGCCGGGCCGTGGGCGCACTCGTCCCCAGGAGGGGAGATACTCACCCGACCACGCTCCTGACTCCGTGTGCTCCTGTGCCGGCCGATGCGCACGTTCCCGCTCCCTAGGGTGCGTGCGCGCCGACTTTCTCAGATTTAAAGGGCCAGTGTGCCGGTAATTGCCAGTTGCTGGCTGCTGACCCTATATAATGGCTCCTCCTCCGGCAGTCCTCTGCCAGATCTTTAGTGCCCTTGGAGCCTACTGAGAAAGCATATTACCTTGTCTTGTGATTCCTGTGTACCGTACCGCCTTGCTACCGTCCCACGACCATGAACCTCTGCCGCCTGCCCTGACCTACCACCTGTCCCCAACTACGCCTACGTCTCACGATTCTGTACCACGCTTACCCTTGGTCGCCACCGCAAGCAAGTCACTCCAGTGGAAGCGACCTGGTAGTTTCCAGCCGTAGCAAGTCCATCCCACTTTGCGGCGGACTCTGGTGAAAACCGCTTGCGGTGGTCCAACGGATCCACTACTGCTACCGTTACAGTAGCCCTGTACACAGATTCTCACACCTGAGCTGTGGATCTCTGCAGCTCCTCCAGAGTGACCTTAGACCTTTTGGCTGCTTCTCTAATTAATGCTTTCCTAGTCTGGACTGTCAGTTTACATAGATGGCTGTGTCTTGGTAGGTTAGCAGTTGTGTCATACTCCTTCCGTTTACGGATGATAGCTTAAATAGTGTTCCGTGAGATCGCAGTGCTTGGGCTAGGTTTTAAAATATAACCCTGCAATACTCTTTGCCATAACTTTATCCCTGAGCTGTCTGGTGTAGTTCTTGGTTTTTATGATGTTGTTTGCTCACTAATGTTCTTTAACAAACCTCTGAGGCCTTTACAAAACAGCTGCAGTTATACTGAGAGAAAATTACCACAGATGTACTCTTTTTTACTTATTAGGTGACTTTTAAAGGCATTGGTAAACACTGGATTTTATTTAGGGGTATCAGAGTACAGGGGGCTAAAATACATATGCATGCCAACTTTTCAGTTTTTTACAAACATTTGGAAAAGTTCATATCACTTACACTTCAAAAAGACTTGCTGCCTTGTGTTGCTTTATCACATAAAAGATCAATAAAATACATTTGAGTTTGTGGTTGTAACATTTAAAAATAAGGAACAGTTTAAGGGATGTGGATACTTTTGCAATCCACTTTATACGCATGGCATAGAAGATATTTTGATAAGAACAGACATATAACATGGCATAGAAGATATTTCTAAAAACAGACATATATACACATGGTATAGAAGATATTTCTGAGAAGAACAGACATTTTACACATAACATATAATTTTATTTCTAAGAAGAACAGACATTAAACATGGCATTGAAGATTTTTCTAAGAAACAAAATATATGAGGATTTGTCTTTTCCATTGGTCAGGGTAGGCCAGGGGGCCGGGGGCCTCTTGAGCACAGGGGGCCCTCCCGGGCAGACGCCTAACCTTCCCAGTGGTGTAACTCGGCCTGTGTGGCAGGTCCAGGTGGCACAACTGTAGGAAGAAGCGAGATCACGCCCTTATTTCTCACTATTATCTTCTAGGCCACTAGCCTATAAGCTTATGGGCTAGGAAAATCCAAGAGCAACGTTCTGGCGTAGGCAAAATAATGAGTCACGCTGCTCATGCTGGAAATCATTCTGGTAAGATCAGTTACTTTTCATATTTTTGCTCCATTTTTTACCAGGTAATAGTAAAAGTTATGTTTTAAATACGCTTTGTTTTTTTGTATTTGGTTGAGTTGCAAGTGTATTTTGATTTGGATTTCTCATTATTGTGGATCTCTTACTGTGGGTTTTTACCTACAGGAAGCTATATATACCTACAGGCGTCTGTTTTCCCTTTACCTATAGGAGGCCCTGTATTCCTACAGGAGGCTGTAACCTACCAGTACCTTATAGGGGACAGTTTTACCTACTCACAGAGGACTGTGTACCTACCTTTACAGGGGGCTATATACCTACAGGGGACTGCATACCTACCTATAAGGGGCTGTGTACCTACCTACAGTACAGGGAGCTATATACCAATCTACAGGTGGCTGTATACCTACCTACAGGGGGCTATATACCTACTCACAGGGGGCATATATACCTACCCACAGGGGGTTGGTTACTATTACAGGGGGCATATATACCTTCTATCAACGGGAAGACTGTATACCTCCCTACAGGGGCTGTATATCTTGCTACAGGGGGTATATATACCTAGGTAGAGAAGTGCTGATAAAATGAGAAGTTAAGATGTTTGTGCATTCTGCAGGGGACCGTTGTGGCCAGTAGAAGTCGTCATGGCGATTGGGTCAGATGGAGAAGGAAAAAGGGAAAAAGAACGACTCATCAGAGAAGATGTCTCTTTTTGATTCCCTTTATGTCTCCGGTTATTTTTCTAATTTGTTGGATCGTGCTGTAAACCTTTGCCATGTGATGTGACTTAGCTGTGTCTGACCATATCTGGTCTCTATACAGTGGTGTTGTAGGTAATAAGTTTGTTATCGATAATATATATATTTGTTCCTGTGGGAAAGGTTGTGTTGGTTAGGGGCCGTGCACAGCTTGTCCCAAGGCCCATATGCTGTTAAGACGGTTCTGCATATACGCTTGGCATAGAAGATATTTCTAAAAAGAAAGACATATACACGTGGCATAGAAGATATTTCTGAAATAACAGACAAAAACTGATGTTAGAAACTGAAGCAAACAGTTGTAATCAAGTTGAGGCACATAAAAAATGATCCTGAAGCAAAATTCTATATTATATGGCATGATGGACTCCTTGACATGGTGCCAGCAACTCTAAACTGCTTGTACTTTTACTTCTTCTATTGCATTGCACATTATAAAAAATTTACTTTTATGTCTCCTCTGCGGTACTGGCAGCACTTTACCTTCTGAGTCTTGAACAGATCCTGTGTCTTGACAGACGCATTAAGATGTTTTTTCCCACAGCACCATAGTGATAGCCACACTGTTCCAACAGCTGCTGTTGTGATTTTTTCCCCTGCTGCTACTTATCAATAAAAACACTCTCTTAATGTAGCTGGTGCAGTACACTACAATTTATTGTCCATCAGGTTAAGGAGAAGCAAAAATTAATGCTCAAACTTTCAAAAAAGGACTTTTATAAAGTGATTTCCAAGATGGTGCATTTCCCTTCCATAAAAAAGGCAATTATAAATAACATTGTTACTTTATAGTGGAGAAAAAAACTAAGGTCGGCATTTTATGAAATTTGGCCCTTTAAAACCCCTTAAGCCGAACGCCCGAAAAGTAGTTTAAAGACCAGAACCCTTTTTTTAGTTTTTGCCTCCTTGGTTTCAACAGTTTTTAACTTTTTTATTTTTTTAATGAAGCGTTTTTATGAGGCCCCGTTTTATTCGAGACAAGTTGTACTTTAAAGGGGGAAAAAGTTTAAGTTCACTTATAAATAATTGGAGTATTTTTTTAAAACCATTAACCCTTTTTACACCCTTTAAAAATTTTAGTTTTAATTTAACGGTTATTATATGTGTGGTTTTTTTGTGCATGTAAAATTTTTGCACAAAATTTTTTTTTTACATTTTTTATTTTTTTTTATTTTTATTTTTTTATTCTTTTTTTTTCAATTTTTTTGTTTTTGTTTTACTTTTTTTTTTCTCCCCTGAAGGGGGGGAACTGTTTAACAAATTTTTTTTAAAAATTTTTTTTACACCCTTTTTTTAAAGTGTTTGAAAAATTTTTTTATGCTAATACATTCTTAAAATTTTGTCCCCTTTGAAAACAGGCAGTGATCTGGGGAAAACACAAAAGTGTGTTCCCGGTCACTGGCTTTATACCCCAACAGCTTGGGGCCCAAATCTAGGTCCCCAGGGTGGGAATGTGCAGCCCTTCCTCGGGCTTTTATCAGTTTAGGGTATTCCGATCACCCGACAGGGCCCGGGGGAACCCCTTTTGGGTTTCGCTTTCGGGAAAGGCAACCCCTGCAATCAAAAGGGTTTTTAAAGGGCCCCGGGTTGCCCGGGGTTTCTTCCGCTACCCGGTTCTCGCAAGGGATTTCTCTGGGATTAGGGGCCTGTTTTTGTACAGCCCCTTAATCCCGCAACCCCAAATTTTGGCAAACCCCGGGGGCCGCCCCAAAAATCCGATGTCTGCCCGCGCGGTTTTAAAAACGTCGCTGGGAGACGGGGCGGTTCCCGCACCCCCGCCGGGCATTTTAAAAGTCGGGGGGGTGGTCGTTAAGGAGTTAAACAAACCCAAATTTTTAGAGCCTTTATAATAGTTTCATAGTTTGTAAGGCTTTAAAAAAGAACCCAAATCGGGCCATTAGTTCAGCCTTTTTGTGTAAGGTGTTGATCCAAAAGGAAGGCAAAAACCCCCAATGAGGTAGAAACCAATTGTTTCCCCATTTTAGGGGAAAAAATTTCCCTTTTGACTCCAATTTTGGGAATTAAAAAAAATCCCTGGATCAATGACCCCTCTTTATGAAACCTAGTCACCCATAATTTTTTTTATTTCGCTCCAGAAATGCATCCCAAAACCCTTTTTGGGGAAATCGGTTTTTTGAATTACCATTTACAGTCCCCCTTTGGGGGGAATTCCATAGTCTCACTGCTCTTCAGTAAAGAATCCCTTTCTATGTTTTGTAGAAAATTTCGTTTTCAAGAGTTAAAAGGGTGCCCCCTTGTTTAGATACGCCCTTTTGTTTTTAAATTTAAAAAATTTTGGGGAGATCCCCTATTTTTGACCTTTGTTTTTTTTTAAACCAAAATTAAATTTTGCCCCCCAAACCCCCCCCTTTTTCTAAAAATAAATAACCCCAATCTTTTCCAAACTTTCTGTGTACTGTAGTCCAACCCCCTCCTTTTATTATTTTTTTTTGCCCCCCCCTTTGTTTTCCTGTTCCCCAAATCTACAATGTCTTTCCTGTGCCTGGTGCCCCCCCAAAATGTAACAATATTCCCCTGTGTTTGGGCTAAAACCGGGACTTGTTTAATGGGAGAATAATGTTATCCCTAAAGTGCACTAGCCCCCTTTTTTTGACCCCATTATCCATTTTTTGCCCTTTGGGGTGCTGCTGCCCCGACACTGGCTGCTTCAATTAAGGGTTTTCTGTCCCCCGGATTCCCCCAAAATCCTTCTCATGTAACCCTTTTTACCCCCTGTTTTTCCATTTAAATTTTAATATGTAATTTGGTTTCTCTTCCCCATTTTGCATAAACCCTTGGGATTTTTCGTGTTAAACCCCATCTGCCAATTTCCCCGCCCCGGCCTCCAAATTATCCAGATCCCTTTGGGAATAACAATTATCCCCTATCGTGTTGATTACTTTACAGAGGTTTTTGTATCCCACAGCGGGGTCATAAAAATCAGGAGTATTCTAGCACTAACATGACATTTCTGGCTCAGATATACCACTTTTTAAATTGGTTTTACCTTTTTCCAGAATTGCTGTATTGGTTGGTACGGTTTTTAGTGCGCCCGCCTCCCGACACACCCCAAAAAAACCGGCGCATTACCCAAAATGCCCCTTGGCCTCTTTTAGTTTCACCCGATACTGGGGGTACGGAGGCATTACAATAACGGGGCGGGCCTGGGTGTCGGGCTGAAAATATGCCCCCGAACTTTTTGGCCCCAGCCCTGTTTACACAGACACCCCAAATGCTGCATAGTCCACATAAATGGTTTTAATGCGATTGCTAAAAAAAACAAAGCCTTTTAAATCAGATGTGCCCCTGCTTTTTCTTAGAAGTATGATAAGTTGAGGGAAAAATTGTCAATGTTTACTTCTTTTTTTGACGGGGCTTGCTAGTTTGTGGATACACATTTATTTACTAAACCCAAAAAGAAATTTTTAGCCCCATCTAATATTAAAAAAAAAAGTGGTTTCAGCTGACATGGCCTCAAATAATTCAAAAAAAACCCCAAAAAAAAATAGCATTTCTCTAAAATGCTAAGAGGGCGGTCAAAAAATGAATATATGGCCCGAGAATTTCCCCCGAAACGGCCCAATTTGGGAATTAGACACCTGAAGGACTTTTGAGTGGTTTTAGCTTTTTTTGCAGGAGACCCCTCTGCTTGAGGAGGAATTCCCCGTGTATGAAGCGGACTATGGGTAGGCAGTGTTTTTCGGGTCCCCCTGTTTTTTGGGAAAAAAGGGAAAGGGGTTTGATCTTTTAAATTAGGAACAAACCCCCTTTAAGGACAAAAAAAATTTTAATCACCATGAAAATGATGAAAGGGGGGGGAGGTGGGTCAAAATCAACATTAGAATTACAAAAAAAGGACTTTTTTATTCTACAAAATTTATGGCCCCCAAAAACGGGGGGGGGGGTCCTCTTTTTTTTTTTGCACCTAGCAACGTTCTTAACAGAGACGGGTGTGAAACATAAAATTTTTGGGCGGGAGCTTTAAAGAGGTTATTTTTATTTTGAGGCAGAAAATTGGGGGGTGGGGGTTCCCCAATCCAAAAAGGGCCCCCTTAGGAAAAAACGTCTCTGGCACTTTTTTTTGAAAATGTTGATATTTTTCCGGGCCCTTGGAGGCTGTTTTAACCCAGAGGGCAGGGAGTACCCCATTTTTACTCCCAAAACCCATGGCCTGGCACGGTTTAAGGGCCCTTTTCCCTTTATTTCCAAAAAACCCCGCTTTACAAGGGTTGGGGAAAAGGTGAAATCGTCGAAATGGTTATCTCAGACCATCGCCGCCCCGTCACGGGTTGGATCGGGGGTCCAAAGAGACACAGACTACATCTGGGGGTTCCCGCTTATCTGGCCCAAGATGAGGAATTCCAATCCAAAACCTACAAGGGGTGGTGGTGGGAGTATCAAAACTGATAACCTTTTTACATCAGGGGTCTCCCCAGCTTTTTTGGGACACTGCAAAAACAGGGCTTTAGAGGAAAATTGATAGCCTATGTTGCTAGCTTTCAGAAAAAAGTCAGGATAAAGTAGCGTTTACTAAGCACAAAAGCTAAGGGAAGCATACAATACGTTCAAGGTTATCCCCCAAAAGGGAAAACAAAAAATCAAATGGGTCACTGCAAAACAGGAGTATGAGACGGGGATAACCAAGAGGGAACGCTTTAAGCAAACCCAGTCGGAGGGCTAGACTTTTCCTTTTTGGGAGTAAACCAGGCAGGCTATTGGCCAGATTTGCAGGGAACCCCCCCTCCAGCACATGTGCGGCAATAAAAGATTGTAAGGGTCCCCTGAGGCGGAAGGGGGAGGAGGGGGTAGAGGTTTTTCGATCTTTCTATAAAAAACTGTACTCGGATGAAAATTTCTAGATGACAGCCTCTCTAAGGGTTAGTTGCAGCAGTCGACATGCCGGGGGCCTGTCAGGGGAAGAGATTTCCGTCTTGGGTGCCCCTATAATAGAAGAGGAGTAGGGACCGCAGTTTCCAAGTTAAAAAACAAAAATCCCCGGGCCCCAGACGGATTCTCGGTGAGTTTTTCAAGGCCCTAAAAGCCCAAAAATAACCCCAACGCTACTCAAATTATACAATTCCTATTTGTCAGGGACGACTTTTCCCAAAACAGCAATGAACACGGCGTCCTTTTACTGTTATCCCTAAAGAGGGAAGGATCTTACCTCAGCCGCCTTTTTGACCTTTTCCCACTAATTAACGTTGACCTTAAAATTGTTGACGAAAATCATGGCGGACCGCCTTGCCCAATTTATGCCTAAACTCATAGGTCGACACCAAGTTGGCTTCATCCCAGGGACGGTCCGCAGTGGCCAACATAAGAAAGGTTCTCTTGGTGTTGGACGAAATAAAAAAACGTCCAAGCTCACACCCGAGTGCTGCATTGGTCACTGTCGACACTGAGAAGGCCTGGGGGTGGCTCAACCTAGTTTTTGACAAAATTGGCTTGGTGGGCCCCTTTAGGACTTTCCTGGGGACTCTTTATGCAAATCCCGAGGCTAGAATCCGACTCCCAGGATTCATTTCTCAACCCTTTCCCTTAGAGCGAGGGAACTAGACAGGGCTGCCCCATGTCACCTTTTCTTTTATTTAGCCATAAAACCTCTAGCTTTTTCCCCTTTATCATCTAATTTGTTTGAGGGGTCCGACTTAAATGGAAACAGAGCTGAAACTTGCTCTTTTCGCAGACAATGTTATCTTCTTCCTGGCACACCCAGAAAGGGACCCTGGCCCCTTCTGAGACACCTGAGAGTCTTCAGGACCTAATCAGGCTTCAAAATAAACGAGGCAAAGTCAGAACTTCTCAGTCTATCATGTCAGGCCGAACCCCCTTTTATTGGATAACTGATATCCCGCTGGTTTTTGCCAAAAAGTCCATCAGATACTTGGGAATCAACATAGGTAAAAACCCAGAATCCATATATCACTTAAACTACCCTCCCCTTATACTTAAGATAGTGAGAGAACTAGATAGATGGTCTAGGCTCCCCCTCTCTTTACTTGCCCGTTGTCATCTGGTCAAGATGATGAGCTTCCCCAAGCTTCTCTATCCCCTCCAAACGATCCCCTTACTCTTAAAACACTCTGATATAAAAATTCTCTTAGCAGGGTTTTACATAGATTCATCTGGGCCTCAAAAAAAGCAAGAATTGGAATCTCTAAACTTATGCTCCCGTGGGCGTGTGGTGGGATACACCTCCCTGACATATGGAGATATAATCTCGCCTGTGTCCTGCGACATTGTGTGGATTGGGTGAGGGGAACCTCATTTTATTCAAACACAGAGCTGGAGTCGCTTCTGGCGGATCCATGGGACCTATCGGCTCTACTCCATACGAAATTTGGAGCAATACCAATACCAATTAGATCCTGCTTATTGATGCGAGATACCATTGCAGCATGGAAAGTGTGTCGAAAGTTTTTTAACCTGCCGGCCATTTATAGTAAACATATCAGGGCACCCAAAACTCCAAGCCAGTGTGGGTAACCCCATCTGCTAGACTGGAAATAAAGGGGTCTCAGGAATATCAACAACATTTTTTATAGAGACCGCAACAAGTACTGGTCATTCCCAGACCTGCAGGAGCGATTTGGTATCCCTAACTCCCATTTCCTAACCTACTACCAACTGCTGAGTTTCCTCACTAGTAGGATACGAGGCGTGAGAGCTGAATTCCCAGCGAATAAGTTTGACAACTTTTTAGACCCAAACTCTGGCAGTTACTCCCTGTCTTTGCTCTATGTTAGGCTACGGGAACCGGAGGTGTATTCTTGGGAGGATAGGTTGTTCTCCTTTTGGGATAAGGAATTCCCCACGTTGCAGGGGACGAACGTGGTATTGGATGGTTGGTCAAAGGTTTGCAAAGCAGTGGTCAATGAGGGATGAAGGGAGACATACTTCAAGTTTATGCACAGGGCCATCTATGGATTCACCATCCCCCCTCATGTCTCGGCCCCACAAAGGAAGGTTGTATGTCCCAAATGCTCCCTCCCGAACAGTGATCTCCCACACGGAATGTGGAGTTGTCCCAAGGTACAAACCTTCTGGAAGTGCTTACTCCAGGTTCTAATGGATAAGGGGCGTATAGAGCTCACCCTGTCCCCGGCAACATTGCTCTTCCATGACTTAACAACCATACCTACACACCATTCGGTCATTCACATACTTATCCTGGCAGCAAAAAGATGCCTATTAAAAAATTGGATGGAACCATATCCACCAGGGATCCCCGCAGTTCTAGGAGTGGTTAAAAAATATATGGAAGCAGAAAGGGTGGAAGCGAAGCTAGCCAAGTCCACAAAAACGGAGAAATTCTTTACTAAATGGAACACTTTTATCTGCCACTTTTTAGATAAGGAGGAAATTAGACTCTTGGTGACACCCTTTAAGTATACCAGGTGGTATTTGGAGGGGGAATTGGGGGATACACTGGGGAGATTAAAGATTTGAGGGATTGAGAGAGGGGGAGAAAGAATCCGCTGAGTACTGAGGCCACACTGGCTTACGAATGGGATCTAAACCTTGGGGATATCAAGGAAAGGCCGAATGTATTACTTTAGTCCGGGTCATGAGGGTCTATATAAGTACCCACATGTGAAGTAGAATTTGGGCTCATGGTGAACGTATTTTATTTTCTCACAATGTTCTTGTTTTTTTTTCTTTTTTTTTTTTTTCTTTCCTAAATTCCATGGTTGGTATTCAGGTGTTTATTGACAAACCACCCAGTATAGCTTGGTTTCAAACTTTGTCAGCTTGCTGAATATATTCTCTCTAGGGTGTATCTGATCCTGCATGAAGGTAGCGATCTCCCTACACATGAACAAACTTAATCGGCAGCCCAGAGTATATGAAAGACTCTCGTACGCACGGGTTTACAAGATTATATCTTATCTCATTGTTGAAAATAGTCTGCCACGGACATTGATAAAGAAGACAAAAAGTCGGTATTGTTGATACATGATTCTTATACCTTTATTTTGTTTGCTGACATCATTATATTGTAAAACCAATAAAAACACATTTTAAAAAAAAAAAAACATTGAATATATGAACTATTTCAAAACGCATTTCCATTACTTTTTGGATACATGAAAATTTTCTTTAAAATTGTTGGATGTGCTGATCAAGTTTTATTTTTTGGATTGTTTGCTATTTGGATTGTTTTGCTTTGTTGGCTGCCTCCGTTTTGGTTGTGCACTCCACCCATCGACATAGACTGTTTTTAATCAGAGCCGATTGTAGCAGGGACCTACACGCCCTGAAAGTATGGAGGCTTCGTAAGTTACCGATGAGGTGAGAATGCTGTAGTGTAGGTCCCCATCTCAAATAGGGTCACCTTGTCGCTGGTGGATCACAGTTTTTATCAAAAATGTACGCTGTATCCAAAAAGCAGCAGAAATGCATGTTGAAATAATTAATTCCTGTCTTGTTTGACTGTTTCTCAGCATTTGTAGAGTGCTGCTGATACATTTTTGTGTTTGCATCACTTTATTTACTATCCATGGTCTGTGACATCATTATTTATTATTTGGTTTATTACTCCTGTCCTATGACATCACTATGGACGACATGTATGAACGGGGAAATTTTCTGGTGTCAAAAATCTGTAGTAGACCTGTTCTATAGATGTATGAACAGTTGCACTACAAACTTTGGTGCGATAAGTGCCTGTGCAACACTTTTTAATGTGCCAAAGTTTTGGGGCGTCTGTATGTATGAACTGCAGAAGAACAGGTTCATACATTCTGACACATTCTACACTTCCTTAAAGGGGTTGTCTCGCTACAAAGAATAGCTTTCAAATTGTAGAGAACACAAAATAAAGACATTTCCAAATATAATTGCATTGTTCCTCTGTTTTCCCTAAAGAGATACAAGTAAATTTTATTCCCTTTCCCTGGCTATTCAGTTTCCTCAGTAACTGACCTGTAAACAAATCTCCTGGGGCTGTTTTTTCAATGAGATAACAAGAGTGAGTCATCACACAGTCAGCAGTTCAGTCAGTGTCCTGTGCTGCCAGACAGTAAAAAGCTTGATTTATATCTCAAGTAAACAGCTCTGTAATTAGGGCTTTTGTTTTGGGGGATCAGATAAGAAGTCCTTCCAGTAGTTTGAGAAGCTAATCTAATCTAATTAGCATCTGAAAGCACAACATAGCTGTACAAGCAAGGAGCTTATGCAAATTAGTATGAACCAGGAAGTGACAGAGAATTTCTTTCATGCATTCTTTGAAACCCTGTGGGGAGACAACTCCTTTAAAGCTATTTAGAACTGGCCTGTCCGCACCAACATTCATCCATGTCGTCCTATGTGTTTGTCGTTCCAGTTTTGTAAACTATATATACACCCATTCTTTTTTCATGTCCTCTCCTATTATTACCACATTTATTTTATTCATGTATATAGTGGTATATAGTTATATTCGATTGCGCTGTGCATAGATTGTCATTATTCACATTGGTCTCTTTTTCCATTGGTGCTCACAGCCCTAATCTAGATTAATTAATTTATCTAGTTTTAGAGTCTTAGAAAAATTGAAGTACCCCATGTAAACACGGGGAGGAAATAGCAAACTCCTTGCTGATGTTGTCCTTTGTGGGATTTGAACCAAGGATCACTGCTAACCATTGAGCCACCATGCTGTTCACAACATGTAGAAGGACTTAGCTTCAGTCTTATTTATCTTTTTGATAAAGAGCTGAAGGAATTCCTACTTATTATGTAGCAAATAGGTTTCTGAGGAAAGGAGAAGGCTATAGGATGAATGTTATTTAATTTCTGCAGTGCAGCCTTGTATGTGAATAACTGAGATAAATGAGATGTTACTGTAATTTGGAGACCAAGGGGGACATGTATGAACGGGGCGTCACCAGATTTCTGGCATCAAAAAGCTTTAGTATACCTGTTCTATAGATGTATGAACAGTCACACTCCAAACTTTGCAGCGATAAACTCCTGCACAACACTCTTTAATGTGCCAAAGATTTGGGGCATTCTGATGGCGTTGCACCACATTCATAGAATTAGACACATTTATGATTCTTTGACGGCAAACTTAGGTGCATAACTAGTGTTGAGCGATTATTATTGGCAAAGTTGAAATCGGCACAGTTTTTATGTTGATTGAAATTTTTAGATCATGCGATAATTTAGGTTAAAATCTATGCATCATCTATTAATATCGCGCCATTTTCGGCGCTTCCTGTCATTTTGGCGGCCAGCAAATCAACTTACAGAATAGAGCAGGGTGAGATTGTGTGTGCGACGTCATGACTGGGATGTGTATGGTTGCGATTGGCTGGAAAAATCACATGACCTCGTTTACATAGAACAGCGTTTCCTGTTCATGATCAGTGTCTCTCAGCGTCTCATAGCAGTAAGACTGCGCTCCTGCCTGTGTCCAAACACTCAGCGAAAAATTCTATTTCTTCACAGAGAAAGCTCTACGTTAGCTGTGATCCTTACAACTTAGTTAGATCAGAGATTGGAAGATTTTATGTAGTTAGGTAGAGAATTTTAAAGGAGCATCTACCGCTGTAAAGTAATGGAGGGAGCGGGGGGGGCCCCGCGGGCGAACACAGAATAGCTCTATAAAGAATACTGGATATAGTTCACCAAGACTTAGTGTAGACATTGCACTGCAATAGCTTTATTATTAACAGTTTTCTATTGAAATATTTCCTGGATATTGGGCACCCCGAACTTATATTAGGATACCATCTTTTCTAGTAACTGCAGGTCTCTTTGTTAGGGGCAAAAAATCCACTTTTATTATCAGTATACATTTCAGATAGTGTTCTTTTTTAATTTTGCCCATTCCACTTTTGTTGTATATACCACCTTGCAGTTTAAATTAGAATCCAGCAATTTTGTAGTCAGCACAGGTTGATAGGTGCCAAAAATACCTTTTATTATCCGAATACATTTCAGATACGTGTTTTTTCACTTTGGCGCAGGCCAGCTTTGTTGATAGATCTACTTTGCACTTAAATTTGAATACAGCAATTTTGTAGTCACCACAGGTGAATTGATAGGTGCCAAAAAATACCTTTTATTATCCGAATACATTACAGATACGTGTTTTTTCACTTTGGCGCACTACAGATTTGTTCATTGAGGCACCTGGCACGTAAATGTTAATATAGAAATTTTGTAGTCACCACAAGTGAATTGATATGTGCCAAAAAATACCTTTTATTATCCGAATACATTACAGATACGTGTTTTTTCACTTGGCGCACTACAGGGTTTGTTCATTGAGGCACCTTGCACTTAAAGTGAATACAGCAATTTGTAGTCACCACAGGTGAATTGATAGGTGCCAAAAAATACCTTTTATTATCCGATTTCATTAAAAGATACTTTTTTTTCACTTTTGGGGCAGGGCCAGCTTTTTTGATAGATCTACTTTGCAGTTAAATGTGAATACAGCAATTTTGTAGTCACCACAGGTGAATTGAAAGGGCCAAAAATACCTTTTATTTATCCGAATACATTTCAGATACGTGTTTTTTTCACTTTGGGGCAGGCCTGCTTTGTTGATGGATCAACTTTGAAGTTAATTTTGAAAACAGCAATTTTGTAGAAACCCCAGGTGAATTGATAGTTGCCAAAAAATACCTTTTATTATCCGAATACATTACAGATACGTGTTTCTTTCACTTTGGTGCACTACAGCTTTGTTCATTGAGGCCCTTGCACTTAAATGGGGAATACAGCAATTTTTGTAGTCACCACAGGTGAATTGAAAGGTGCCAAAAATACCTTTATTATCCAAATTTCATTTCAGATACGTGTTTTTTCACTTTGGCGCAGGCCAGCTTTGTTGATAGAGCTACTTTGCAGTTAAAAAGTGAATACAGCAATTTGGTAGTCACCCACAGGTGACTTGAGAGGTGCCAAAAATACCTTTTAATATCCGTGTAAAATTTCAGACAGGTGTTTTTTTTCACTTTTGGTCAGTCAAGCTTTGTTGACAGATCTACTTTTGGGAGTTAAATTTGAATCCAGCAATTTTTTTTTTGATTTTAGGGATTTGAGAATAGCTGTGATTTTGCCATCTTTTAATAAGAGACTTTCCAAAACTCTTTCATACCTTCTCAAATTTTTAATTTCTGAACACGGAGCGAAATTCAGGTGGTAAGCGAGCAAAGAGGGGGTTTGGACATGGAGGTAGAGGTACGAGGAGAAGGTGCTCCTTCCCGTGCTGGCGACAACACGCATGCCAGCGGATCGTCAGTTGCAGGACTGTCAGGC
This sequence comes from Phyllomedusa bahiana, assembly GCA_025379985.1. Lineage (NCBI taxonomy): Eukaryota > Metazoa > Chordata > Amphibia > Anura > Hylidae > Phyllomedusa > Phyllomedusa bahiana. The sequence continues at coordinate 29,265 of JAODAL010015285.1, forward strand.
CTGTCATCGCTGGGTCAGGGCCCTGTGAATCTCAGTAACGAACAGCGTCGCCAATCTGTCCCTTCAGTGGTTAATGCAACCTGCATCCAGCATCTTACTCCTCGTCCTCCAGTCACGGCCACAAATGTCGCATCAGCATCATCACATCCGTTTCCCAAAATGAAGCAGCCCCAAATGTCAACTCGTGTACCCACCACTGTGGATAATCCATTTTCTGAAGACCTCTTTTATGACAAAATGCGGTTGGGGGCAGAAGGCATGTTAAAAGAACAAGAGGCCAAAGAGGATGATTTTCTCTGCTCTGACGCCCAGTTACTGATGCCATCAAGGAGGAGAAGGAAGCCGGTCAATCTGCAAAAATTTCCCCGGGCGGTTGGGAACGCCTTGCCCGGGCCCTCTTGCTTGTACCCCCAGCTCCTGGATGCAGAATGTCAGGATGACAAAGTTACCTGTTTTGATGATGATGATGACGACATTGCGGATCCCAAAGTGGTCTTTTCAGCAGAATATGCTTGCGAGCGCTCATCACTGGACGAGGAGGAAGACGATGGGGTAGTGTCAGTACAGGTTCCGCCTCAAAAAGGGAGAGGGCGGTCGCAGAAGTCCGCTGATATGATTCCGCCAGCAACGGCCAGCGCAAAACCCCGCTCCTCGCTTACGCCCGTCAAAAAGGGCCAGGACCTCTCAAGCCTGGGCCTTCTTTGAGCAAGCCTCTGATTCACCCAGCGATGTCATATGCCGCCTTTTGCGTAAAAAGCATAAGTAGAGGCAAAGAACCTTAGGGGGTTAACCACCACCAACATGTCTAGTCACATGCAGCGAATGCATGAGTTGAAATGGAGGCAACACTTGGCCAAAAAAGGCCAGACCGACGCCGGGCCTCCAACCACTGTCACACCCTCTGTCTCCGCCTCCTCCTCCTCCTCTTCCACCACCACCAAGCGTTCCTCAACTGCCCATGTCTCTCAGAGTCATGATCAGGATCAGCCTCCGCTCAGCCCCACCGTCGCCCGAGTACCACCAGCACCACCAGAGACCCATCCTACCCCTTCTCCTTCCGCCAGTTTGACGACCTGCACGCCATACAGCGGCCAGTCTAGCAGCCAGCCTTCTGTCTTCCAGGTTTGGGAGCAGAAGAAACACTTTAACCCAAACCATCCCAAAGCCAAAAGCCTGAATGTCGGCATTGCCAGGCTTTTGGCCTTGGAAATGTTGCCTTTCCATCTGGTGGACACAGATGGGTTCCGCCACGTCATGGCCCTTGCCTGCCCCCAATACCAGATGCCGAGCAGGCATTTCTTTGCCAGAAAAGCCGTCCCTGCCCTGGCCAGCCAAGTGTCATCTAAAATTTCAATACATTACGTGGAAATCCCTAAAGAAGCATTTATGCTATCTATCATACATGAAAAAACTTTGAGATTCTCGGTTCACATATTTTGATCAAAAGATGTTTAAGCTGCCCACGACTTTCAACGTGATCTCAAATAGGGCAGTCCTACACTATCTTTTACCTCTCAATAGAGCCACATCCAGGCCTCTCACTGGGTCAACCGACCTCCTTTATCCAGAGAGAAAAAAATAAAAAAAAACACCCAACCTGCAAGCTGCACTTCTTATGACAGCCTGTGAGAGTGGGCAGGTGCAGAAAACCAAAATGGAGGCACCCTTTCCTCCCCATATAGGTTAAAATCAATATACACCAAATGTAACGTATGGTTCTGCACAAAAAACACTTCTGAAAAAACATATGCAAACCTGGGTGCCACTGGCAGGGCTGCGGCACACATATATATATATATATATATATATACATGTACACACGCACACCACCGCCAGCGGCACACTACTGCAAGAAGGGGAATACACAACATGGAAATCCCTAAAGAAGCATTTATGCTGTCTATCATACATGAAAAAACTTTGAGATTCTCAGTTCACATATTTTGATCAAAAGATGTTTAAGCTGCCCACGACTTTCAACGTGATCTCAAATAGGGCAGTCCTACACTATCTTTTACCTCTCAATAGAGCCACATCCAGGCCTCTCACCCCGGTAAACCGCCTCCCTTTATCCAAGAGAAAAAAAAAAAAAAAACACCCAACCCAAGCGCACTTCTTATGACAGCCTGTAAGGGGGCGTGCAAAAAACCCAAAATGGAGGTCCTTCACAGGCTGTCATAAGAATGCAGTTTGCAGTTGGGTGTTTTGTTTTTTTTTTCTGGACCAGAACCCAAAAGTTTTTTCATCTAAAATTTCAAGCGTTGTCTGCATCTGGGGCCAGAAAAGCCATCACCACCACACAGGACTAGAAAGCAGGGCCCAAAGGCCGCATATCTCTGACAGCTCACGGGTACGGGGTGGATGCCGGGGGGTGACGGGGCTCTCAGGTTCGGCGCAGCTCTTCAAAACCGCGGGGATGGTGCGGGGTTTTCTTTCCCCCAATCCTCTGGGGGCATCATGTGCCCGAAAACCAGGCCGGTTGAAATTAACTGTCTTGGAGACCGTCCACACACAGTAGGAGCTGTGGGCGGGTCTCCCGCAAAGAGACCGAGCGCTGGCTTTGGGGGGGCCCAAAACTTTTTGCCAGGGAAGGGGGTGTGCGAAACGGGCGAAAAACTGCTGCCGCCCTTAAGATCGGTAGGCTGGGCACATCCCTTGCCTGGCCAAATGTCATAACCTTTCCCGAAAATTTTTAAAGAGCTACCCGGGTCTGGGCTGCCTGCTAGGGAAAGGGTCGAAGTCTAAGTTTCGCCTTTCCGCCGTTTCGCACCCTGCTTCTCCCGCCTGGCTGCGTTGCAGCTCCTCGGCCCCCCCTCAACCGCCATTGTTTATGTGGAACAAGCTGGAATTCCACCCTCCACATCTCCAGCGATTGTGGCAGCAGCGCAATGCATTTCGCAGAACAAGTGACACATGGCCTAAAAAGCAGCGGTCGGACCTCGGGGGGTTTTAGCCACCAAGAGGAGGCAGGGGAAAAAAGCCTGCACCATCCTTCCAGTTTTGAAGAAGCCACCAAAATGGCAGTGCGGATGATGCCCCTTGTCAGCATGAGCATTGTTGGGGATTTAGTTTTTGGAAAAATCGTTGGGCACCGAAACAACAGTCCCCGCAGCACGGGGGAGGGGACGGACACAGATGCGGACCCGGAGCCTTTCTCTCCGTCGAATCAACAAGGCCCGACAGTTTCTCAATTTTATCGGTCTTCATTAGGCAGTGGTTCAGGGTCCGGGGCTAGTGCAAGGCAGCACATCAGCTCTCAGGGTGCATCATCTCAGGCAAGTCAGGGCTGTGTTGAAGCTGTGCCGGAGGAAGCGGAGGAGGAGGAGGTATTCCTAGACACCGACTTTACCGACGTCCCTGCCTTGGAAAAAGGTTGGCGCGAATTTGAAGCGGAGGAGGAAGATGAGGAAGATCAGTTTGCTAGTGCCCCTCGACCCAGAGGCTTGGGAAATCAAGGCTCCATCTCTCACATGAGTGCTTGGATGCTCCATGTCCTCCAACATGATCCTCGCATTAAGGCCATCAAAATGAACAACAGTTACTGGGTGGCCACCCTCCTGGATCCCCGGTACAAACAAAACTCAGCACTTTCCTTCCACCCACCCAAATAGAGAGTAAAATGCAGGAAATGGAGACCTTGCTGATTGATCAACGGAGACATCGTTGCGTCTGCTTCACGTTCCCCAAATGTCACGGTGGAACAACATCAGCGACGTGACAGCAGTAGAGGGGCCAAGTAGGGGTTAGCGGCAGCACAGCAGGCAAGGTGGCAGAAGCCAAAATGAGTGACCTCTGGCAATCTTATTTACCACCTCACCAATGCATGCAATGCAGGGCACACATCCCAAACAAAACAGAGACCAGCTTAAGATCATGGTGCACGACTATCTGCGTCTCAACACCGATGTTTTTGTATGTGTTCCAGACCCAAATTTAGACTTCTGGGTATCCAAAATGGACAAATGGCCCGAGCTCGCTCGCCACGCCCATAGAGGTATTGTCCTGCCCAGCAGCCAGCTCATATCTGAGCGGACCATCAGCACAGCTGGAGAGTCATTACAAAACAAACGCATCCGGCTATCCACAGATAATGTGGACGTTTGACCTTTCATCAAGATGAATCAGGCAAGGATCTCTGATGATGTTGTGGCCCCAATTGCCGAGGTAAACGATTAGTTGCCGGCCCTACTTCACATTCCTCTTCAAACAGAATGGTCCTCTTGAAAAATTTTTTTTAAAATGATCATTTCTTACTGCAATTTTTATTCTTTTTTCCCAACAGTTCATTGTGCTGGTTTTTACTGTGAGGAGACTGTAAAAGACAGAAAGGGTTTTTCATGACAACACCGTATTCCATTTTACTCATTTTTATCTTTAGAAGTTTTCGCAATTGTCAAGGGTTTTGAGGTCTTGTTGCTGTGAGATCCAGCTATAATTAGGGTCCTTTGGAACAGAAATGTGCTTCTAAGTGGCATTTCTCCATCACAATTTTTAATAGTGGCTGAGAAGTCAATTTATAATTTTTTGGGGTCATGTTGCTGTGAGATACAGCAATTTAATCATGGGTCCTTTGGAACAGAAATGTGGGCTTTTAAGTGGGATTTCTCCCTCACCAATTTTTAATAGTGGCTGAGAAGTCAATTATTAATTTTTTGGGGTCATGCTGCTTTGAAAAAGCAGCAATACTACAGGTCCTATTCTAAAAATGTTGTTTCTAACAGACATTTGTGTTCACAATTGTCCAAAGTGGGTCAAGGGTCATGCTTTGAATTTTTGGGGCATTTTGCTGTGACAAAGCAGCTATACTACAGGTCCTATTAAAAAAAAAATGTTGTTTCTAACAGACACTTGTTCTTCACAATTGTCCAAAGTGGCTCAAGGGTCATGCTTTTAATTTTGGGGGCATTTTTCTGTGACATGCAGCTATGCTACATGTCCTATTATAAAAAAATGTTGTTTTTAACAGACATTTGTTCTTCACAATTGTCCAAAGTGGCTCAAGGGTGATGGTGCTGTCAGAAACAGGAATAGGTAGGACACTTTTAATGGACACATATTGCAAATTGACTTGTTTTTGCAAGATCTTTAACATAGCTTTCAATCCCCGTATTGAGAAAACCCATTTTAATTAAAAAAAGAGAAAAAAACACATGGTGAGATTCCATCCTATTTTAAAAAATTTTTTTTGTAGAATTAAACTACTAAAAAACTTGCATGTAAAAAAATAGCTGGTTAAAAAAATTCCTCTGAATTGTACAAGGGAGGTACAGGAAAACTTGACCAGATGCAGGTTATTCAGAGGGCATGGGGTATGGACACGGACAGAGAACAAAGTACAGAGACAATTTTTCCCCCAGCAAAGTTGAGTAAAATGAGAAAAAGAATGCCAAGAAAAAGGGCACCTGGGTGGAACAGGAGCGTTAAACCACCAGTATTTCCAAGTGAAGCTCAATTGGGTCCGCACTCATACGGAGGGGCAAGCACTACCCACGATAGGGAAAGTATATGTTCCTGTGAAACTAAAATGGTGGGTTTAAAGACTCCTTTTTCCCCGGGAAATTTTTAATCTGGGGGCATGCAGGTTTGGGGCTCATGCTGTGCCCAGGACAGGTATATTTTAATGTCCGTTGAAACTAAAATGGTGGTTGAAAGACCCCTTTTTTTCCCGGGACTTTTTAATCTGGGGTCCCGCAGGTTTTGGGGCTCATGCTGTGGCTCAGACAGCGCTAGTCTATGTCCAGTGAAAAATTAAATGGTGGTTGAAAGACTTCTTTTTTGGCACTTTTTTAATCTGGGGTCAGCAGGTTTGGGGGTCATGCGTGGCCCAGGACAGGTATATTCAATGTCCGTTGAAACTAAAAAGGTGGTTCAAAAGACTCCTTTTTCCGGCACTTTTTTAATCTGGGGGTCATGCAGGTTTTTGGGGGGCATGCTGTGACCCAGGACAGGTATAGGGCAATGTCCAGTAAACTAAAATGGTGGTTGAAAGACTCCTTTTTCCGGCACTTTTTAATCTGGGGTCATACAGGTTTGGGGCTCATGCTGTGGCTCAGGACAGGGATAGTCTATGTCCAGTGAAACTTAAATGGTGGTTGAAAGACTTCTTTTTCCGGCACTTTTTAATCTGGGGTCAGCAGGTTTGGGCTCATGCTGTGGCCAAGGACAGGTATAGTCAATGTCCAGTGAAACTAAAATGTGGTTGAAAGACTCCTTTTTCCCGGGACTTTTTAATCTGGGGTCATGCAGGTTGGGGCTCATGCGTGGCTCAGGACAGGGATAGTCTATGTCCAGTGAAACTTAAATGGTGGTTGAAAGACTTCTTTTTTCCGGCACTTTTTAATCTGGGGTTCATGCAGGTTTGAGGCTCATGCTGCGTTCCACGACAGGATAGTCAATGTCCAGTTCAAGTAAAATGATGGTTCAAATAATACTGCCTTCTGGCACTTTTTAATTTGTGGGTGATGCAGGTTTAAGGGTCATGCTGTGGTACAAGACAGGGATAGTGAATGGTCTGTGATTTTTTTTCTGTGGCTTTTATAACCTAAGTGTGTTGCCTAAGATGTAGCACGTATCCATTGGACTGTTGTGGATTTTAATTCCAGCTTCTCCAGCCCTGTTTGGGTTTAAGAATGAAGGTGTTGTTGCTCTCCCATAGACTTTAATGGTCATCCGCGATCATCTATCATCGACCATCGAATATCTTGTCGATGATGGCCGACTATCGACCATCAACCGATGTCGATAGCCAACGTAATCGCTCAACACTATGCATAACTATTAGAACAGCCAGACCAGGTTAAAGGTGGTCTGCCTGAGCCAGTCTGTATGTATGAGCTGCAGAAGAACAGGTTCATATATTCTGGTGCATTCTACACTGCCTTAAAGCTATTTAGATCTGGCCTGTCAGCACCAACGTTCATACATGTCGCCCCCATCCTCACCCTGAACTCTTTGTCATGCTCCTTAGATCATTCTTGGATGATTTGTGCAGGATAATCCTACTGAAAGTGGCCGCTGCCTACAGTTGTCATAAAGGGGTGCAATTGGTAATACACTGCCTCTATCACTTTGACGTCTTCTCATCCTGGTAACATCTCTTCCTTAGGTAAGCGATGTCTATGAACATGGCTGCCCAGATAATGTTAAAGAAAATGTGATGCATCAGACCAAGCCATCTTCCTCCATTGCTGCATGGTCCAGTTCTGATATTCATGTGCTCATTGTAGGGGTTCAGTCATATAGCTATTACAATTTGGCCTTTGTCAAAGTCAATCAGATCTTTACGCTTGCCTAAACTTCCTCCTCCCAAGGCATTAGCCCTTATAAACTGTCTTATATATTTCTTAACAAGTGACATGTGCCGTTGTCACAAGGTAATCTTCTTTATTCACTTTTTGTATCAGTAAACTTAGTGTTATAGCTGATACATACAAAGAAAAGATTTTAGGCAGGTGTGGAAAAAAATGCTGCAAAGTAAGAATGCGTTAAAAGTAGGAGTATTAACAGTATATTTTTACCGATTAAAATGCAAAGTGAATGAACAAAAGAGAAGTCAAAATCAAATCACTATTTTTTGGTGTTACTACCCTTTGCCTTCAATTCTTCTAGGTATCCTGTTTTTGAAGGCACGCGGCTGGGAGGTTGTATCAAACATCTTGGAGAAGTAACCACAGATCTTCTGTGGATGTGGCTTGTTCAAATCCTTCTGTCTCTTCATGTAATCCCAGACAGACTTGATGATGTTGAGATCAAGGCTCTATGGGGTCATGTCATCAACTCCTGTTTCAAAGGCAAAGGGTGTTCACAACAAATATTGATCATATTTTTATTTCCTCTTTTTTTATTCACTTTGTACTTTATGGGTGACGTCCCATTAGGGCTGCGCTATTTCTTTGGTATATTTTGCGCCAAAAAACTGTTGACGCCCTATTCTCTATATAAATGAACTGTAGGCATATTATCTGCCGGGCATGACACATTTGAATGTGAACTAAAGTAGGCGCATCAAATATGCTAGCAATGATATGCTATGCACCTAAATTATGCTATGCGTCTAGATAGAGCACATAAATTTTACTATGCAAGGTATACGACACACAAGATTTCTGACAGGTTCATTCAGGCGCATTATACACTTATTTAATGCACCTTAAAATTGGCGTGGAGGTGTCTCTTTTATGTGTTGTCGCCCTAAATTTTTTAATTGATACAAATAAACTATGAACACTTCTATATTTCAAAGCATTCTTGCTATGCAGCAATTTTTCCACACCTGCCTAAATCTTTTGTCCAGTATTCTATATACTCAGAAACTAAATGCATATTTATTAACTCAACATGCCAAATATTTTTTTGCAAACTGAAGTGAAAAAATGAGCTGATTATTCAATTGTGGCAATACTGGTTTTCTGCCACAAGTTACTACATGAAACATCTTGCTGTGTCATGTCTATCTGAATCTCAATTGCATAGACAATGCATCTTAAGTGCATTGAATTGGAATGCTTACTAGTGGAAGAAGGGGATAAGGAATTTTCTAATTGTAGTAACTAACGGGTATGACTACACTACACTTGCAAAAAAGAAGCATAAGTGATGTTAGTAATTGCATCAGTCTCAACGCAGCAAATAAATAAATTGCATGCAAACAGAACTTAGATAAATTAAAATGCACACTGCTAGATATTTATTACAATGATGTCTCAATTTTTACTAAAACAGCAATACAAGATTAAACATATTTATTTTGATATTTGAGATACAATAGGAATGGTGAGCCAAAAATAAATCTCAAACGACTTGCCTAAGTATTAATTTGTCTCTCCATGAAGTTTTCTGTGCTAATTTGTGCTATTCCTATACCCATATAGTCTCTCTTCTCTGCAGCTGAGATTAGTCAGATAAGTAAGCATACTCTTTTTGGGAAGGGTCTGTCCACTTATCTGACTAATCTTTAGAGTTTAATCTACCTGAAAGAGTCTACCTATCTGCCTACCTAATTTGGAGGGAGGCTGCCTGCTATCTGGGGTGTGTTCTTACCTATTAGTGGCACAAATGAGGGCCCTATAGTTGGCTGTGGGAACGTTCACTGTTTGGAGTCTAACATGTTTGTGTGGTAAATTCTGCAGAGACGAGTTGTGGCCAGCAGATGACGTCATGATGGACTGGACCAGATGAAGAAAGTAAAGAGAGAACGACTCTCATCAAATAAGATGTCATTTGTGAGTCCCTAAATGTAACTGCACTATAATCACTTATATTTGCAGAGCCTGTGTACACTGGTAACTACCACTATATGGTACGATGGTTTTATTCAGATCCTTTGTTGTGGTGATATGTGGTCATGATGTGGCAGTATTATTAGGTGCTTGTTAGAGATGGGCGAATCGATTCTAACGAAGTGGAATTCGTTTAGAATTTCAGGAAAACTTCGGTTCTGAACGAAGTCGAAGTTTGGGGTACTTCGGGTGAACGAAGTGTGCTTTTGATTGATAAAATGTCTGCTAGCACATGGCGCTACATGGGGCAAAGCGCTCTGGGAGGAATAAGGGCATAACCTGCATGACATGTGCAGAGATGAAGCCAATCAGAGACCGGCGGGATTCTGTGACGTCACCGCACTATATAAGTCCGGGCGCGATGCCGGGAGCTCACACTCCTCTCACTATACTGATCAGGGAAGGTGCTGCCGCGGCTGATTGTGATAGCTCTCCTGAAGAACCCGATTTTTATACAGCGATTTTTGTGGGGGGTTTCAGCTTGTCTCAAGGGGCGTTCTCTTAATGTTTATTTCTAATTTTTTTTGGGGGATTATCGGGAAAACCATTTTGCCCTCCCCCTGCAAATGCAATTTTAAAATTCAATATCCAAGTGAGATCTAAGCCCGTTTCCTGTTGTATTTATTTAAAAAAACCTTTTTACCCAAAAAAAATACCACTTCATTTTTGGCTTTTTCAATTCTATTGCGCAAAATTTTCAAACCAAGGTTTTTTTTAAGGGGTTGGGTTTTTTGGTGGCTGACCCCCAAAAAACCGTTTATTTTCAAAAGCCAAAATATAACATTTTTCCTGTGCATAATTCACAAGCCCAAGGGAAAATTACAATTTTTTCTCTTTTTGATGGCGTAAAAACAAGCAATTGTAACAAAGCTACCAAAGCTACTAGTTTTTTGGGGGCTCAATTTTTGGGGGGCAATTTTTCATCAAGGGGGTTAAATTTAAACGTTTTTTTGCTGGTGTGCTATCCAAGAAATAAAAAAATTTTTTTTAACGCCCAAAAAAATATAAATTTTTCCCGTAGCATAAAAATTTACAAACAAGGTTAATTACAAAATTTTTTCCTTGTTGGGGTTTTGGGTAAAAAAAACCCGCAATTTTAAAACGCTTTCAAAACTACAATTTTTTGGGGGGCCCCAATTTTTTTGGCGCAATTTTCATCCAGGGTTTTTAATTTAAACATTGGGTTTTTTTTTTGGTGGGTGCTGACCCCAAGGGAAAAAAGTCATTTTCCCAAAGGGCCCCCAAAAAAAATTCATTTTTTCCCCAGCAAAAATTTTTCAAGCGGGAAGGTTTAAATTTTTAAATTTTTTTTTTCCCTTTTGTTGGCCGTAAAAAACACCAATTGTTAAAACGCTACAAAGCTTTCTAGTTTTTTGGTTGCTCAAACCCTTTTTTGCAATTTTTCATCCCCGGGTTTTAATTTAAAAATTGTTTTGTCGTGGTACAAAAAAAACCCTCTTTTTCACCGCCAAAAAATTTTTAAAAATTTTTCCCGGCCCCAAATTTTTAAACAAAAAGGGTTTAAAACAATTTTTTCTTTGATTGTTACCAGAAAAAAACACGCAATTTTAAACACGCTTCAAAGTTCTAGTTTGGGGGTTGCTCAATCTTTTGCGGGAATTTACATCCTCCCTGGGGTTTAAAATTTAACGTTGGGTTTTTCTTTTGGGGGCTTTCCCCCAAAAAACCGTCATTTTTTAATGCCCAAAAAATTTACATTTTTTCCCTTTCATAATTCACAAGCGAAGGTTTTAAATTTCAATTTTTTCTCTTTTTGTGTGGCGAAGAAAAAAACCAAATTTTAACACCTACAAAGCAAAAGTTTTGGGGGGCCAATTTTTTGTCGCAATTTTTCCCTCCAGGGGTTTTTTTTAAACGTTTTTTTGGGGGGCCCGAAACCCCCAAAAAACCGTCATTTTTAAAGCCAAAAATATATACATTTTTTTCCCGTACATTTAATTTTTCCCAAACCCCAAAGTTAATTAAAAAATTTTTTCTCTTGTTTTTTGGCGTAGAAAACCGCAAAATTTTAAAAAACGCTAAAAAACTACTAGTTTGGGGGTTTTCTCAACTCTTTTTCGCAATTTACATCCAGGGGGGGAATTTTAAACTTTTTTCTGCATTTTACTTTTAGTAAAAAAAACTCTGTTTTTTTTACCGCAACAGAAGAAAAATTTTAGATAATTCATATCCCCAAATTTTTAAAAAAAAACCCGTTTTTTGTTTTTTTATTTAGTAAAATACAAAGTTTTTAAAAAGGCACATAAAAGTCCCTTTTTTCCTGCCCATTTGTGGGGCCAATTTATATCCAAGGGTTTAAACCCAATTCTTAGTGGGGTTTATTTGGGGTCCAAAAACGGGTTTTTATTTTTCATATAAAAGATTTCTTCATCAAAATTTTCTGTAAAATTTTTGAACAAAACATAGTCAGGGCAAGGGGGCCGCTCTTCCCCCTCGGGGTGGCGAACACAAAACATTCCTGGGGGCGGGGCGGGAGAAAGAAGGGGGGACGCGGCAGGGGCCTTTGGGAGGGCCCCAACTGAGTGTCCAAATTTGCGGGCCTGACTGAATAGCAACCAATGGTTTTTGATTGGTTTTACTAGGGGCATCCACTTCCTCCCATGACATCTGAAAAACCCCGCCAAGATCTGGGGGAAAGTCAAACACAACCCCTTTTTGGCATGGCCCGGGGGGCGGGGACCCCTCACCTTTTCCTCAACCCGCCCTGGGTCCCATCCCTTTCCCCCCCAAGCCAAGGGTTTTACTTGTGGTTTTGGGGTCCCGCGCCAAATATAACGAAGGGTGAACCCAATTTTTTAGGAGGGGAGTCAGCAAACTTAACTTGCAGCGAAAAAAATGGGGGCCCAATTTTCCCCTGCTTTTTGCAGTAGGCGGGAAGTTGATGTTGGGGGTGGCGGGGGGGTCATGTTTTTGGGGGGGGTCAGCCCCTTTCATACCAAGGGCCGGTGAGAGACACATGCGAAAAAAACAAAAAATAGATGTTTATTTTAACCCAAACCCCACTTTTGGGGCCGGGGAAGGCAAGGGGTTCATCATTGGGCAGGAGAAAAGGGTCACTTGCCTCAGGCACGGCCCCAAAACCCCAAGGGGTCGTGGGCCGTGGGGTCAGCGGGTAGCACAGGTGAGGTTTGGGGGCCCGGGGGCCCCGGGGGGAAAAAAACCCCCTTGCAGGTCCAAGAAAAATAAACCCCCAAAGGGGTCAGCGAGGCGCCGGCAGTGTCACTCAATGCGGGGCGTTGGCGGGTTTAAAAACCCATTTTCTCCGGGGGGTTGGCATTTTTTTTGCTAAGGGCAAAGGAGGGCCGAAAAATGGGTATATTAAATCTGTAAGCAAAAAATGAAGCCCTCCCGGGACTAACGTTTGGGACCAGGTTTTCCAAAAAAATGAAAAAACCCCCAAAAACCGGGGCTAAAATAATGGCCCCAAAAAAAGGTTTCCCCCCTCCCCTCCCCCCGGAAAAAAAAAACAACTCACCCCAAAAAACAAAAAGGCCCCCCAAAAAAATTCCCCCCCAAAAACCCCAAAACTTCCAAAACCAAACCCTGCAAAGGGAAAAAAAAAAGGGTTTTCCCTCGAAACCCCAAAAACCCCGTAAAATTGGGTCCCCTCCCCCCCCTACCATAAACCCCAGAATTTTCCCCAAAACCCAACAAAAGAAGAAAAAAAATTTTTCTCCCAAACCCCAAAGGTTCCAAAAGGAAAACCCAAAAAAAGAATCCCCAAGGGGGAAATCCCCCGCCCCCCCCAAACAAAAACTCCCCCCCCCCACAAACCAATAAAAATAAAGGGCCCCCCGGCCCCCCCCGTATGGAAGCCCCCTCCCCCAATTTTTTTTCCCCCAAAAAGGGCCCCCCAAAACCCCCCAAAAAAAACCCTAAAAAAAAAAACAAAAACCCCAAAAAATCCCCCCCTTTTCCCCCCTTTTTTAAATGCCCAAAAACACCCGGGGGGAAAAAAAGTAAAAAAAACCCCCCCCCAAAACCCCAAAAATGGGGGCCCTTTTCCAAAATAAAAAAAGGGTTAAGGCCTTCCCAAAAAAACCAAAAAACCAACAAAAAAAACAAAAGACGTGGGGGGGGCCCCCACCCCCCAAAAAAAATCCTCCCCCCGCCAAGCACCCCTCACCCCAAAAACCAAACCAACCCCCCAACCCCCCCCCACAAAAAACACCCAACATACCCAAAAATTTAAAAGCACAAAAAGGGTCCCCTGCATTTTACCCCCTGGCCTTTGTGGCGAAGGGTCCCACCGGGAGGAAAAATGGGCCCCCCGGTCCCTTTCAGCCAAACAAAACCCCCTCCGGGGGTTTTTTTCTTTTTCATTTCCCCCCAACTTGGTTAAACCCTTGGGCCGGGACAATTTAAAAAAAAAATGGGGTTTCCGGCGAGCACCAGGAAAGGGGGGTCCATCCCCCCTTCCAAAAGGGGACCGTTCCCCCAATTCCTTTTTGTGGGGGAAAAGGTTCCCCCAATTTTTTTTCCCAAACCGATTTTTTTCAGAACCCCTTTTCTTTTTTTAATAAAAGGGGCTGGAAAACTGTGGCCCTTCCCTTTATCCAATTTCCCCCCCTAAAAAAGGCCCGGAAACCCTCCCCCAGTTGCAAAGCGGTTGAACCCCGGCCCCCCCCCCCAACACCCAACTCCCCCCAAAAATTTGCCCAGTTTCTACCCATTTGGAATTCCCCGCCTGCAACAAAGTTGGGGGGGAAAAGTTGAACAGAAAAAAGGGCCCTTTTCCCCCCAATTTTTTGAGACAAGGAGGAAAAGGTTTCCCCTGGGGAAATTGGTCCCGCCCCTGGCAGGCCTTTTAAACGTTTTAAAACCCGGTTTGTTTAGGCTTCTGAAAAGGCCCAAAAGTTTTATTTGTCCCCCGTCAAACCAAAACCCCCGCCCCCCCCCCCCCCCCCCCCCCCCCCCCCGCCCCCCCCCCCCCCCCCCCCCCCGGAACCGTGGTTTTTAAATAAACGTAATTACCCCCGCCTTAATGTGCCTAGACAGGGAAAAATGCTGAAAAAACTGTCTGGGCGGGGGGCTGAGACTGGGACTACACTCGTGGCCACATGGTCCTGGGGGCTGAAATGGGGGAGGAGGGCATTGGAGCAGAAGCTTGCTTGGGGAAAAGATGGGGTTTTTTCCCCAGGGGACGAGAGGAAAAGGGGCAGGAAGCTGGAAAAGGGAAAGGAAATGAGGGGGAAAAGGGAGATACCCCCCCAAACCCCCAAATTGGCGTTTTTCAGTGGAAATGGGGCAGGGGAACCCCCCGGAGTCACTTTTCAGATGGGCCCCCAAACATGCTTATTTGCCCGGGTATGAAAGCCGAAAAAGTCACAAACCCGGCCCGAGGGGGGACTTTGGGTCTCCACCCTATTGGACCCTCGCTCTGGTCCCCAAAAAGGGGGCCCTTTTTTGCCCCCCTTTGAAGGGGGGGGACAAAATCAAATTTTCTATAGGGGAAAACCTCCGTAATCCCGTTGGGGCCCCTGCCTATGGCGGCATCTCCCTCCCTACAGGTCGGGCCGGGGGGTTTCCCCAGCGCTCACGTACTACTGGCCCCCCGGCTGGGTGGGGGAAGGTGGGGGGGAGGAGCAGTACCAGCCCTTTTAGCATAACCCCAATCTGGAGTCCCCGGAGCAGCTTCCTTTCCCCGCCTTGGAGGGTAAAGGCCCCCGCACACAACACAAGGGCCTGGGGCAGTCCCTGAACCCAAAGGGGGTGGCCCACTTCCCACAGCACTCTCAACCCCCGTTTAAAGGGTCCCGGGGGTACTTGGGGGGCCCAAAATGGAAATTTTGCCGAAAATTGCCGTTTTCATGGGGGCTGTCCTGGCCCGGGCCCTATGGGGAAACCCGAACGGGGGGGGGGGTTCTGTGTGGCGGGGGGCCAATTTGTTACCCCAAGGAAATCCCTTTTTCCACCGGGGGAAAATTGGGAAAGCGACCTTTGTCAAAATGAATCAGGCGTGGGGTCGGCCAGGGTTTCCAAACACCAAAAGCCTTAGGCCCTTTAACTAAATACCATGACGCCTCACCCAAACTGTGAGAAATTTACTGGTTCAAAAAACCCCGCCTTTACCACTAAATTTTGATTCCCCCCACCCGCCCAAAGCCACACACTGTGGGGGTTTTTTTTCCAAACTGCCCCAACCATCTTTTTCCAACTGGGAAATTTCCACCCCACCCCACACTCTGCATTTTTCCCCGTGTCCCATTTTGCTGCTTTTGGCTTTCGCGTACCTCCACACTGTTCATTTTTCCCCCTTGTGGGCCCACTCCTTTTTTGCCACCTCCAAATTCATTTTCCACTGCCTAACCTTATGGCTGGTGTGGTGCTCCGTACCTCCACAACCCGTGTCAAATTTTCCCCCCCCGGGGGCCTACCCTCCTTTTTTTTCCCCCCCCCTCCAGAATGTCTTGTGCCACTGTCGACCTCTTTCCCGCTGCTGTGAACCCCACACTGTGTCATTGTCCACTGTCTAACCTCATTGCGGCTTTGGGGGGGTGCGTACCTTTCCACTGTGTCCTTGTTTCCCCTCTGTGGCCTACTCCTGTTTTTTTCCCCCCCAGAATGCATTGTGACCCTGACCCCCGAAACGGGTGTTGCGTGGTCTCCGTTACCTTTCCCCCACTGTGCATTGTGCCACGTCTGGGCCTCATGCTATTGGGGTGGTCTGGTTTCCTCCCCACTGTTTTCATTGGCCCACTGTCTGACCTCATCTGTCTATTGCTCCTGAAACCCAACAATGTCCCTTGTGCCCCTTCCCGGGCCTTTTTGCTGCTGCTGTGGCTGCTTGGGGTGGAAACCCCCACACTGTTCATTTGCCCCTGTCTACCTCATGCCCGTGTGTGGCGTCCGGACCTCCACACTTGGGCATTTTTCCCACTCTGTGGCCAACTCCTGTTTTTGCCACTCCAAAAGTGAAATTTTGGGGGGGCCCCTGTTGGGGGCCCTGCTGCTGCTGTGGGTGCTCCGTTACCTTTACACCGGGTCATTGTCCCACCCCTGTGGCCCACTCCTGTTTTTGCCACCTCCCGAAAAGGGCATTTTTGCCACTGCCCACCTCATGGGTCTCTGGGGGCTGCTGCCGTGACCCAAACACGGTTCCCTTGTGCCACTGTTTTGATCTCATCTGCTGCTGCCGTGAACCCCAACACTGTGTATTGTGCCCCTTCCGACCTCTTCGCGGCTGTGGGCGCTGCCTACCTCCCCATGTTCATTGGCCACCGTCTTACCTATCTCTCGTGGGTTCTGTGACCCAACCTTTTCCTTGTTCCCCCTGTCTGACCTCAGCTGCCGTGGCTGGCCCTGACCTACACCCCCTGTCATTGTCCCTGTCGAAACCCCATGTGCGCTGCCGGCCCCAAAACGTGTATTTTGCCCATCTGTTTCCTTTTCCCCGTTTTTGCCAAACTCCAGATTGTCATTGTCCCTCTCTGACCTCAAGGGTTTCGTCTAGCCCCCGTCACCCTTTCCCCACCCGTCATAATGGGTTCCCCCCTGAGTTCAGCTTGTTTTTTTTTTCCCCCTTTTCCCGGGATGAAATTTATTTAGGCAACATTTTCCCCTTCAGGTTTTTTTGGGCATTTTTTCCCTCTTAATGCCCCGGGGAATTTTTTTTAGTGAAAACGATTCTAAAAGTGGCAGCAGTCAATTCTGTAATTTCTAAAAAAAAAAACAAATTTTTTTAAACCAACCAAGCTCCCTCTGGGATGTTAAAGCATAGCAAAAACGTTTTACAGACCCCCCGCAGGGTTTTTGCAGCCGGAAATATGTTTTTTTTTAAAGGGATTCGGCCGGGAAGTAATTCCGGGAAAGAATTTTTTTTTTGGCCCAGAAATTCCGGGGAAAATGAACGAAAACAAAATTTTGGGAAATTCGCCCTTTTTCTATGCTTGTTTTATTTTTGTTATTAATATTATTGATGTTGATATATTGACTTGGTCAGTAAGTGTATGATGGCATTAGTCATTATATGGTAGTGATAAGAGGGGTATTATTTGGTTCTTGAATATTGTAGCTATTGGTAATATCGATCTCAGTCTTTGGTCAGTGTTAGGGCATGTCCCCACGGCAAGGGTTTTCGGCCAGTTTTTCAGCCGGTTTGCGGTTTTTCAGACTGCCTGAAAAACCGGCTGAAAATTAGCACAATGGTGCTCTATGGAAAACCCGTGCAGTAGTCCCCACTGCACAGGTTTTCCGTCTGGCAGTTTTTCTGCCCGCGATCCGGCCGCAAAACATTCTACAAGCACAATCTTCTATCCGGTTTTCAGACGGAATCTGTGCTTGTGAATGTGAAGGGGGAGGGCTTTTCTCCGGTCATCGCGAAGAAAAGCCGTCCCCCCCGCGGCCGTGAGGACGGCCGCAAAACAGGACGAATACTGGCCGGCAAACTGACCTGTATTTGTCCTGTGCAGTGAGAACGCACCCTTATGGTGATATTAGTCACTGTATAGTGGAGACATGCGCTGATAATGTGGCCATTGTACTGACACGCAGAATACAGATTATGGAAGACATGTATTAAATTTGGTGAATAAACACCAAATTTTATGTGCATAATAATAGCCTAGAATGCGCCTGATTTATGATTTATAGCGGGTCACAAATCAGGCGCATTCTAGCGCTTTGTCCCACAAAGTAGTTGTCCAAGCTGAAGGTTTGCAATCAGGCCCATAAGTCTTTAGCTACAACCCTGTTTTCCCTATTCCTCTGTGGGCCTGTCTAAGCCTCTCTACATGTTTATGTTAAGGTTAAATGTCTTCTCTGAGCATAATGTATGTCTATATGTTGTCATCTGATTTAGGTAGTTGGTGTTGAAGAGAGTTTGTACCTCTGCATGACAGCGCTACATTGAGAGTAAATGAACTGCTTGCTCTATAAAAGAAGCATAGCCAACACATTCCTATTGAAGAAAGGACTAAAAATAGCTATTCAGCCCTGGCTTCATATCTAAAGTGATTGTCCCACTGGACAGTTGCTTTAGAAGACTACTAATATCACATAGGAATGATAACGACGTACAATATCAATTCTTTACCAAATAACTTTACTTCGGCCTAAATATTATTACAACAGCTGCTGCAGGCCATAGTGATCTGAGCTGACAGCTCAAATATTAAAAGTCAAGAAGCATTTTGCAAGCCAACTGTTGGCAGTGGAAAGGACTTTTTCATCCTGCTGTCTAAAGCAGTTTTTGTGTAAATGCGGATTTTACCTTCAGCAATATTAGTAAGCTAATTCCTTGCAAGCAATTACTGTGTTTGCAAAATTAAAGTTTACATATAGGCTCTTTACTCAATATATTGTAGGTACTTAGATGAAGCAGACTGGTGCCAGGGAAATTAAAGACATTCTACCTCTGTCCACCACTGTCATGTGTGCAAATATTTAAAGGGACCTTTAACTCGCCTTTTTTTTTTTTTTATTATTATTATTATTATTATTAAATCAAGAGCCTGATCCATATTCTTTTCCTCTTAACCATTTTTATTTTCTGATTATAGATTTCTCAATTCAGTCGTCTGTGTATGATTGTGGGAACATCATTCTTGCCTGCACTGTTTTAACAGCAGTCAGAGATACTTTACAGCAGCTTCATGCACATAGGAGCCTTAAGATGTTTCAATTCAATTGACTTCTATAAGAGAGTTTTCTAGATATGCTCTGTGACCTGGGAAAAAGTCAGTGTGCAGGGAGGGGGAGAGGGTGAACTGTGACTATCTCCTATTGTGACAGGGTGGATCCTGTGTTATCAATACACATTGCTGCCTCCTTTCAATTTGACCCTGATTGTATTGACAATAAGCACACTGCTGAAAATCTCTCTCTACAGAACAGGAAGTGTGAGACTTTTATTAGGCCTAGTGGCCAAAGTAAAAACTGCAGGACTTAAGAATTTTTACAAAATATTGAAAGTGATATGAAAAATTGAACAAAAATAACCAAAAATTCGTACAAAAATGTTTATCATAAAAACAGCAGTAGCAGGGGACTGGGAGATGAGTTTTATTTAAAAAAAAACAAGGTCCCACCCTTGCCCCATTTATCTTTATTCTTTCAGAAAACTGGAACACCTTTTTAAGTATAATTTTAGTCAGTGTTTTGCATCACTTATAAGCCCAAACCAGGAATTGAGCATACATTTTTTCTGTGTTGTTTTCACTCCTGGTTTTGGTTAAAAAACACTGAGATAAAATACAGTGGTCCCTCAAGTTACAATGGCCTCAGGATACAATAGTTCTTCCCTAGACATTGTATGTGGAGTACAGTTCCCCCATACAATGTCACAGACAGTGATCCTGTCAATTATCAAGGATAAAACATACAAGAAATGGGACATTACTTACTCAAAAAAAAAACTCCAGTTAGGGGCTTGTTCACAGCTCAATGGCTGAACTAATCTAAACACAGAAGCTAGCAACTCTGGCCTTTATGCTAACTGGGGGAAAAAAATACAGGTGCAGCTAATTGCTTGAGCAAGATGAAAAACTGCACACCAACTTAACACCTGTTCACACCAGCATGCAGAAAAGCCACAGTATAATGCATGGGGAGATTGCACAAATGCAAAATTACCAATAAAACAACCCCTCACACAACTTCAGTGCATGAGGGGGGTGGTTGCTGGTACTACACTTGCATATAATAAGGCGATACAAGAGGGTGCCATAAATATAAATATATATGCATATATATATATATGCTGGTGTGAACAGGTGTTAAGTTGGTGTGCAGTTTTTCATCTTGCTCAAGCAATTAGATGCACCTGTGATTTTTTCCCAGTTAGCATAAAGGCCAGAGTTGCTAGCTTCTGGGTTCTGTTTAGTTCAACCATTGAGCTGTGAACAAGCCCCTAAGAACTGGAGTGTTTTTTGAGTGAGTAATGTCCCATTTCTTGTATGTTTTTTCTGTAAATTGTTAGTTTAGGGACTCACAAGACATGAGGAGCCGTGAAGAGGCTTATGAGCTCTACCATATAGTGACTAAAACCGCTATACTGTTACTGACCAAATAAATGGCTTCACCCAACCACTAACCATGAGTGGAAAAAAGGTTTTGTGTTATCATTCATATTCTCTGAAAAAAGGTCAAGAAAGCAAAAATTCTGCTGAGATATGTAAACTTTTGAGCACAACTGTATATTGTTGTTATTGGTAATATTGGTTGGTTTGGTTATTAATAGTATTAGTCAATATAGTGGTTATAATGTGGTGCTTGTATACTTACTGACTCGCAGAATATAGATAACATATCAACTGTTCAGTATAAACTTCAACAAAACCTAAAGCCATGAAATAAAAGGAACAATTGCATTTTTTTCATGTTTACCCCACAACATTTTTTTTGTGGACGGGGAGCAAGAGGGAACAGACACTTTGGCTGTATAACTTGTCTTTCTTTGGCCCTATTTGAAATGTTTTTTGTTCTATTGGACAATACCTTTAAATAGAATTTTCTGCAGCGCACTACACCGTAGACATCCATCACATCAACGGGAACTTGTTGTTGAAAAATAGTGGTCCACAGACAGTGTCTGGCGGTAGGGGGGCCCCAAGCTGAAATTTTCACCCGGGCCCATGAGTCTTTAACTATGCCCCTGCTTGAGCATATTTGCTTCAGTCATACGCTAACCCCATCATCTTAACAGGTTCTTACATCATCTCTTTCTGATGCCTGCTAAAACAAGGGCACCTAGTGGTAACAGTGAAAACTGCAAGATTAATTCCTGCACATAAAACTACACACAATGTAAATCAAAAAATTAATATGTATATATATGTACTATGTAAAATGTTATACACATGATATACAAAGCAGAAGCAAATAAAGTAACCACTTAGAGGTCCCGCCCACCCTGACAACCACTAAATTCACCCAAATTAACAGTCAACTTATTATAAAAATATAAATGATAAAACTGAGCTCCTTCAAAGCCCTTCTTTGTGGAAACAGGAAACCAGAGGAATGCTGAAGCTAGCCATAGAAGTAAACGCATGAGAAAATAGAAATGCAGCTTGAAACTACTTATTAAGTACATTTTAATTGTCATATGTTGTGCAATAAATTGTTCTAGTGGCATTTTCCTTGAAAAGTAGAACATTTCCTTACCTAAGCACATAAACATTTTAGATATTGTAATTGCATCAATGCTTTAAACTGCTATTGAAGTAAAAAAAAATCTGCGAAAAAATGTCTCTATTTGGGATCTATTGAGCTGTATAATAGCTAGTAGGGGAATATTTTATTTTGTGCTATAAAATTGCGTATGTCGCAGGATACATCACTTTTGTATTGATTAGTTAGTGTTGATCTCATCCAAACATGGAAAGTGCTGGACGAACATTTGCCTGCCAGCAATTATATGGTTAAGTAGTTTGGGAATTCCCTGGCATGAACTCACTATGGTGAAATCAGATTGCTCATTTTCCTCCTTAAAACATATTCAAATTCTCCCAGTGGGGAATGACCATGGTGGTCCTGATAATTATAAGTTTTGCTGTGAAAAAGACAGCCTTGTGTCTGTAGCTCTGTTTGCTCTATCTTTTATGTGAGAGTGCGTGGGTTTGAGGGTGCCCAGGCAGCAGAGGGTTGGTAGATGCAGAGGGTATGACTAAAGAGATCAAGGCACCTGATGATCTGGCTGCCCACAGACTAGAAAAGGGCAGATTGTTTGTGGGGATGTGTAGGAGGACAGTTCATTCCAAGACTATTCTTCTGGGCTCTGTTTGGATGCAGATCAAAACAAATCATGAAAAGTAATGTTTAGTAGAATACAAATGCTTTGAAACATAGACTGTGTAAACTGAAGCTTCTACCCACCCTAGAAATTGTTATCAGATTACCAGTCCAATTCTCTATGGACAGTAAACAGCAACAGAAGCACTATGCTCCTCTATGGTGTCATACACACATACTGAGCATTTATGGTCATCTTACTTTGCTGCAATAGTTGAAGGCATTCAGCTTACTCTGTGCCTTGTCCATGTTCTATGTTATGGACAGTATTTAGAGACAGACCATCAAAATAATAGAAATCCATATACCTGAAACCCAATATGGGCGACATCTATGAATTCTCCTTTGCCATTTTGTTTCAGTATATTGCCGATTATAAGATGTATGAACAGGCGTACGACCAAACTTGGCGCAAGGTGTCAATGACGACACATTTTGATGTGCCAAAGTTTAGTGTGAAACTACCATACAAAGTTTAGCGTATAACACTCTAAGCGCCAATTTTGAGTGTTATGCAGCTAAAATGGTTGGTGCATAACAATTTCATTCATATTGTGGTATTATACACTCCTCTGTATCTCTTTAGAACAGGTGTGTCTGCGTCAAGTTACAAAAATGGTGCATGCGAATTCATAGATATCACCCTATGTCTTAGAATTCCAGACCAAAGATGACTAGTCCTTTCAGGTGTTCTAACTGTGCAGGGAGCACAGTGAACTCACAGCACCTGCCTTTTTTTAATTCATATTAGCAAACTGATTTATTTTCAATACATTCAGCACCATTAAATACATATTTACAGTGACAACTACCCAATGACTCTCCCAGTGCCACTCTCCCCGAGAATAGAAGAATGGAAATGCAAGAATAAGCAGTTCATCCATCGTTTATAAATGAACCACATGGTAGCTTCAGTTCCATTTAAGTTATGGTATAACATGCAAACAGTACAGTGTGTTTACACATGCCTCTACACTTAAAGGGTTTGTCTAGCAAACCAAAACATTAAAAAAAATATATTAGACAGCTTTTCTGAGTCTGTAATCATCTTCCTGAAATGTTTTCTGAGCTAATTTCAGCTCTGCCTCACTTTTCTGGAAGTCCAAACCAGTATTTCCTGTTTGAACGTTGTTTCCCTTTGCCCCATAAAAATGGAAGTCCCAGGATCTTCTGCCGTGTTTTTCATGTCTTCCTCCCAATCGACCTTAATCTCAGTGCCTGCCCCCTTTGGAAGCAGTATCAACAGAGTGTGGCTTCAAGGGCTGCCCTGAAATAAGCCAAACCCCTTTGATCATATGGTCTCTTCAGTTTAAGACAGATCTGTTCCTTGTGTGTCCAGGTATGCAGAACTTCTGAGCTTCATGTCACCAAACAGTTGATATAATCGGCAGAAAGCCCACAGCAAATAATATGCATATTATAAAAATGTCTAATTTTAGAAGCAATATTATTTAGTTTGTTTTTTTCCACTGCACAAACCCTCTAAATCTAACCTTCATTAACAGTATTTCCCCTTCTATGCTGTGCAGGATCTTAAATGACTGTCTCTGCTGCTTCGTGTATGGTTGCCTATGACTAGATTACCCAACCTGACATCTATGTAATATGAAACTATAGCAAAAGGAATAGGACCCAACTCCACCATCATCAGCTTCAGTAGAGTGTTAAGAACATGAAAAGTAAATGTTATGAAGTTACAGCAAATTATGATATAAAACTGTAGTTAGAGCACATCTGCAGTATTGTGTTCAGATGTGGAGATCTCACCTACAGAACACCATGGATAAAATAGAATGGGCTCAATGATGGGCTGTAAAAAAACGGTGGAAGTTCTCACATAAAAAAATTGTGAGGAAAGACTTAAAAAGTGGAAATATACCGGTTTAGGAAAAATGCACCTAAACTTCAAAGTCTGCACATGATATAACTCTGGTATAGGTGCTTCTACCTAATAGTTAAGTACACCAGAACTCTTACATTGCAAAGGCATCGTATGGAGACCTGCTATCTTTTTGTACTAAATCTATGTTTCTTTCCCTTTGCAGATTCCAGCACATGCAAGGTTTCTTTGATATTACTGTACATGATGGGCATTGGCAGTGTAATTTATATACTGTTCTTATCCAGGCCATTGAGATTGTCACTTCCATTAGATATTGCTTGGCTGTGCTTACAGCTTTAGCTGAGCACATACTGAAGAAAACCCACTAGAAGCATACAGAGATACATTTATATGAAGAGATAAATTTTCAGGGGAAAAAAAGTAGTAAACACAATACAAATTATATTCATTTGGAATTGCCAAAATGTACTGAGTGACAGGATATAGTTAACACATCATTCATACCATACACTGAACTCCATAAAAACAACATTTCTAAAAAAAAAAATATTTTTTTTCCCCCATTAAACCCAACAAAGAATGTTCTGGGGGGTTTGCTAATATATTACATTGAAAAAAAATACAATTCCTACTACAAAAAGCAAACCCAATACAGATGTGTTGACAAAAAAATGTAAAAAAGTTACAGATCTTTGAAGGTACAGATTTAAAAAAATATAAATTGTTGATTTGGTAACATGTTGAAAACACAGAAAAAACCACCAACTTAGAAGAACATGTGGGAACAATGGCAGAAATTTTTTTTTTGCAAAAGTAGCATATTCTTAAAACAAACTTCCAGCAGATATGGTTCAAAAATTCCCAGGAGCTGAATGTACCCTGTTTTCCCGAAAATAAAACACCCCCAAAAGTAAGACGTAGTGCATTTTTTTTTATGCAATTCAGAGTTTGGCTGCTTATGCTGATGTTTGTGATGAAATCACTACAGTATAATACATGTTGATGTTTTGTTCAACAATAAATGTGAATTCTTGTTCTTAAAAAATAAGACATCCCCTAAAAATAAGTCTTAGCTTGTCCTTAGGAGCAAAAATTTATATGAGACACTGTCTTATTTTTGGGAAAAAAAGGGTAAGTGAATGCTTGGAATAAACATATATGTATTTGAAGATAAAAAAAAAATGATTATGGCCACCTGGTCGAGCTGGACTACTTTTTGTGGATCTTCGGACTATGCCAAATTAATTTGATATCAACCTGGGTATGTGTGATCCTGGAATTGGATAGCATAGGGCTGCAGCATGTGGTGTCCAAGTTAAGGTCATATTTACACCAGGGGCCTCTTGTACCTCCCCATATGTTGGCAAAACAGTGCTCTGAAATACCTTTCTTCTCCTATGGTCGACAACAGTTATATGTAACGCGATTACAATGTTATGGTTTTTGTGGATGGTATTTGATCGGCTTCCAATGGCTATATCCGAATGTCTTAAAATAATTGATACCTACTTCTCCATATCCCCTGATCCTTTATGTGTAGATTAGTGTTAAATATAGTCTGGGGAATGTTACCAACATTACAGGACGTTAATCCCCTGACTCATAGTAGGTAGTGACAAATGAAAGTGACGTATAAGATAGAACATTTGTATATTCTTTGTTATTGTATAATCTATGCTGAGTGCATATCTTATATAATTCTTCTTTGATGTTCTTGTAATATTTTGCTAAGATTTTAATAAAGCTTTTGAATAAGAAAA
The DNA here is from genome assembly GCA_025379985.1 of Phyllomedusa bahiana. Classification (NCBI taxonomy): domain Eukaryota; kingdom Metazoa; phylum Chordata; class Amphibia; order Anura; family Hylidae; genus Phyllomedusa; species Phyllomedusa bahiana. Next base: position 54,899 of record JAODAL010015285.1, read on the forward strand.
ATGTAAATGATATAGGGGCAGACTAGATGCATCATGTCCAAGATGGTCCTTTACTGTGATCAATCATTTTCTTTCTATCTTCTTTATGAAATAGTGCCATGTACATGGTGACATAGCAACATATCGTATTTTTCAGACTATAAGATGCACCTTTTTTCTCCCAAATATATGAGGAAAATGGTGTTGCATCTTATAGTTCGAATGTAGCATCTTCTTTTTTTCCCTATCTTCCTCTTCTAAAACCTAGGCGCATATGAAAAATATGGTGTATATATTTGTACAGCAGTGAATATGGCAGTGACGCAAACAAAGACAGACTGGGCAGATATGGTTAGGGGACTGTAGGGGTCATTGGTATACTCAGCCTGTCCAGAAAGGGGGACCAGGCTGTAGAGGAGAAATACAAACAAAATAACTAGAGCATCCCAAGTTGAACTCTTCCCAACACTTGCAATCAAGGATAGTAACTCCTTTTTTCAGACACAGAGCTTATATCTGGTGCTAAACTTGACTATGGCAGATTTACCAAACGTGTTATAAGATGGCAGATACGTTAGTTTTTATTTATCAATATAGGTGTGATATTTATCTTGTATACCTTATATCGTCTATCCTCTTATTGTTGGTGAGCCTAATTGATATGGTAGGGGATAATAAGGTTATCTTTACATGGGTCAGCTTCCTGTTGGGGTCGCCCCTATTGGTGCGGTGCTCCATATTTTTATAGGTAGGAAGTAGTATAGTGTCTTTAGGGGCAAATACAGTTTAATAGGGTTTCTTTTGTATATTTCAAGTGTTTATTAAAGGTTAAGTCTTATTAATATTTTTTCTAAGCAATTCTCTTTTTGTGGTTAGCTATTTGTTTTACGAGAATGATACGTCAGATCTGACAGAGTTAAAGGGAATATTTGGATGAAATGATTGTTTGGACACATCTGGGAGGGAGAATTGGTGACCTGAGTTATTCAGTTGATGGGTGTGTCAAGGTTTATTCCTTCCTTGATCACATATCCGTATGCAAAGACCAACAAAACATCTGCAGATGGAAGTTGCCAAAAAAATTAAAAAACTTTGGTTCCTGAAATAACTACAGTTTAATTCAAATTTAAGGGGCCAGTATAAAATTTGAGGGACCCTAGTTTTCTGTTTTTCACATAAGAAACACTATATGAACATACACATGCAAAACCTTATTATACACTGTATAAAACCCCCTGACATGAAATGTGGGTACGGACCTCCCTATTTTTCCCGTATTTAAACCTGTACATTCAGGAAATTACAAAAAATATCAAAAAACATATCCTAACAAAATCACATATGCTTACATATTGCATTGAGCTAAGAGTGTATACCCATGCAGAAGAAAAAGTTATCTAAGCTTGTGCAAATTGATGAAACACAGGACTCATGTCATTACATACAGTCATTTCTGTCATTAGATGGAACAAACAAGTATTCAAATAGAGATTATGTCGAGCATAAACTGAGAAAACTAGTCACAATGCAAAACAGACACATGGTGTTGGTTATCCAGGATGGGCCTTGATGACTTCATATGTGTTATTATATATGAAGTCATTGTGTTATTATAGCAGTGTGCTTGAGGCAACATAGTAAAGGACAGGTGTACTTTAAGGAGAAAAAAAATAGTCTGCACCTGACTCTTATGATGGAAAATGTAATTAATGGCCTGACAACAAGATCACATATGCTGCTGCTGAAGTGCTAATGACAGTAATGATGCATACTCATTCCCACTAACTGGTGAATATCTTCTCGTATTTCTGTTTACCTGTCAAACGCTGATGCCTCTTCCGATTTATCACTTAAGCAGACATTAAAATAAAACACATCTCACTGAATAAGTTCAATGCAACAAACATGAGCTGATATACACGGATTTCTTTCCACCTCCAGACAAAATTACCAAATGATGCACTTTTACATTAATTTGTACATGATGTGTAATACTGCCACTAAGGCTGGGTCTACGCAACAAATGGCACACTTCTGTCCAAAATCAATTTTGACATTTTCTGGACCGCGGTTTTTGGTGCGGTTTTGCGCAAAAGCCGCGGTCAGTCTTCGAATTTGCAGTCAGCCCCATACAATTGAATGTACTGGAATCCGATGGGAATTCAGCAGAATCCTATGGAATATACAACATGTTGCATATTCTGCCGGATTTTAAACACGATGGTAAAAAATCCATGTTATGTAGGCTACAGCACGGATCTTTTATTGCTGTCTAAGCAGCATAGTGTACCGTCGGATTTTCGTCGGATTCAAAATACTCAAACCGATCAAAATTCGATAGTATTTTTTGTGCTATGTAGACCTACCCTAAAGAAATCCGGATGGCGCACTTGCTTAGATAGCCAGAAACTTTTTCTTATTTTGATTAGCATCAGTTCAGTAATTAATTATCCTTAATAACTTATACATCACAACTTATATAAAAATGTTAACCATAATCTATAACCATCATAGACCCAAAATACTACTTGAAAGCCCCCACCTCCAAAAAAAAGAAAAATCCAAATTTTAAAAGAAAGCAGAAGCAAAACTAAAAGCTCCAAACTCCAAAAACGATAGGTATCAACATGACTGTTACAATAAAGTGTTGGTTCCTGCAAACTTGTGAATGCATTTACCAGATACATGTGAAAGTTAAGGTTAGTGAAGTCTTTTCAGCAAGTTTTCTTCGAAAATGCAATCGCAAGCATGACCTGACAAATGATGAGAATATGCTGAAGCAATGGTATAATAAACACTAGTTTTGTTTGGTATCCCAAGGTTGCTCAATAAACGTTCTTGAGCTTGGTAGTCAGAATTTTGGGATTGGAGACTTCTATAAGGACTTGTGACAGAAGCTAGAAGTATGTCTTACCAAAGTGTCCTCTGCATATAATTAGCTATCTTTCTGTGGTCTAAGGAGGTCTGGTCATTCCTTTGATCTAGTGGCAAGGGCACAAGGGGTAAGAACCAGGAGATACAACCTTTTGCAGTATCTGTCTATTCTTCAAGCTGCACTCCTCAATGAAACCTTTCATCAATCCAATCAGTACCGGTCTGTCTCTACACATTTTATGTATGTTTTTGCTACTTTTTAACTAAGCACTGTACCCACATATTAAAGTTTTGTGTTGTTACCCTAAAGAACCTTATTCTCTCCCTAGAGTATAAGTGATTGCTTACATATGATACAGGTTTGACTGTTGGTGCATGGTGCTGGAATTGTCACCCATATCCAACAAGTGATGGTAGGCTTATCATTCATTGGTGTGTGAACATTGTGGGTTTATGTGTAGTACTTAATTTGTAGCTTGAGAGAGGCGTAAGTGTGAGATTGACCTGTGGAGTAGCGTACCGCTTGTCACTTACACACTGCACAGGTGGGATGGACCTTTGTGTGCCCAGACCAGTTTTATTTGTTTTTTTGTTTGTTTTTTTAATTTTCAGTTAAATCACAATTAAAACACAAAGTTGGATTTCCATTAGTTGCTTTCTGTAAATTTAAATTTATCTTAATTTTCTCAGTTTCGCGTTATTTTAGTAACCATTGTGGGTGTTTCTCTTTTTAACAAAAGAGAACCACCAATTTTGTCCACGTGTGTAACATGTATGTTCACATTGACACAGGATACATTTTTATTTTCTATAAGAACAATAGATAACTGGCAAACAGATATCTCTGACGCTAAAAAACCAACACATCAAATTTAATTGAGCTGACTATGCAGACATAAGACTATTTCACTGGTAGACAAATGATCGAGAACTACAATAGTCCAAAGTAAAAAATGAAACTTGGAAATAAACTATCTTGATAAGGAAGTGGTTATTTTATGGGGGACTAAGCAATGTAGTGTCATGTCAGAGGAGGTGCAGTGGGCCCTGACTGCCACCTGTGACGGCTGGGTAGTGGATCCGCCGGACCACCGCAAGCGATGATAGCTAAGCCACGCCAGGGAACGGAATCTAAGTAGCCCCCGGTATTCACCAGAGCCCGCCGCAAAGCGGGATGGACTTGCTGCGGCGTGAGGCTACCAGGTCGTCCCCCCTGACGTGACTTGCTTGCGGTGGCAGCCGAGGTGCAGCGAGGTACAGAATCGTAGTCCGGGAATCGTAGTCGTGGGCAGGCAGAAGGTCAGGGCAGGCGGCAATGGTTCGTGGTCGTGGACAGGCAGGAAGGTCAGGGCAGGCGGCAGAGGTTCGGAGTCGGGAAAACGTATCAAGAGGTCTGGTACACGGTAGGGCGAGAACACACTTAGGGAACGCTTTAGCTAAGGCACGAGGCACATAGATCCAGCAGGGAAGTGACGTGGGTGCAAAACTTATATAGGGACAGCGCCCGGCAATTACCCAATTACCGGCACACTGTCCCTTTAAATGTACGTGAACGAGCGCGCGCGCGCGCTAGGGGGCGCGCATGCGCATTCCGGCCGGCAGGGGACGAGGACCGGACGGGAGCGAGGCCAGGTGAGTGGATGGGGCGGGTGGCGCCACGACCGGCAGTGCGGTCCGCGGGCCCCCCGTCCCCGTCGGGGATCCGCCGCGGGGAACACGGGTGCGACCGCGGTCCGTACCACGGACCGCGGCGCAACCTCTTACACCACCCAGCCCACTGTCCCTGCCTACTTGGCGTACTGCCCTAGATGGCAGACCCCTACTGGACGACAGTCCCTACACTACTACGTGCAGGGCAGTCAGGGAAACGCAGAGTCAGACAGTCCGAGTCGATACAGGTACGGGTACGTCAAAGCCACGAATCAGAAACCAGGAGAACAACGGGACACAAGCCAAGTGTCAAAAACACAGGAGGTCACGCAGCACAAAAATCGTAGGACAGAAACGTAGTCGAGGAGCAAGCCGAAGTCAGGATATCAGGAGTACAAACAAATGAGGAATACAGGGGAAGCACAAGGGAGAACCTTTCTCAGGCAAGGACTGACAGAAATTAGCTAGTTTAAATGAGGAACCCAGAGCCCGCCCCTTCTGACGATTGGTGCGGACTCAGGGCCCTCCTACTGGCCAGTGCGGCACACACTGTGACCTGATTAGGTGCTGAGCTGTCACTCTTAGGTAAATCAGCCCAGCCTCTCCCTGGGTGTGTCGCCTGGCCAGAGGAATTAACTCCTGCCGTGTCTTGCTGCTCCACGGCGGAAAAATGCGCCTAACATGTAGGGCACAATTTATTTAGGTATTGGGTTATAACATCTGCATAACTTCCAACATTTAGTGACCACAAAGAAGGTCACATCTCGAACCAAATCAAAGCACATGACACCACATCAGTCCACACCTCAAACAATCAATCATGCCTAGCTTCCATTTGGATATAGCAGGAAAGATGTCGCACTCCTATTCTTATTTTGGATCAGTTTAGGGTGCTCATGGAAGAATAGCTAATCCTCTGAACATCATGTATAGTGATCCACGGCACACCATTCATATGCTTTTCATGAAAATTTATTATACATCATTAGAAGACAATAGTAGACATTTCATCAGCATAATATGTGTAACAGTTGAGTATTTGACATGAGTTATTGTATCTAGATGAGAGGACCTTTTTCAGCTTAGCCAGATGGAGACTTCCTCAGGACTTTATCTAGAGAGAGAGGCATAACATAAATCATTAGTGAATGTCTACAAGGTGACATCTGAAGGAAGAAGAGGAAGAAACAAAAGAAAGAAAAAAAAGAGAGAAAAAAGACTAGTGTTGGAGTAAAGAGGGAAATAGAGTATATAGCGGGCGCAGGGGGGAAAAAGGTAGGTAAAACTACTACGAATAGGATGAGGAAAATAGTGAGAAAGTGTAGGAAATAGTATGTGAGATAGAGGGAAGGGTAGCAGGTTGTGTAGGAAAGTGGACTAGGGAAAAAGATAAGAGAGGACCATAGAATGGATTCTAGTACTGGATAGGGAGAGGGGGATAGATTATGTAGATAATGTGGATTATAAAGTAAAAGGGGGCAAGAATGAGAGGACACAGGGTAGAGAGAGTAATATTATATAAGTAATGGTAGGGTTAATACCTTCCCAAATAATGCATTTTATATAGATGAAGATATACACATGGCTATAAGACAATTTTGATATCTCTAAATAAGTCATACAGTTACCAAATAATACTACTATACAAGGAACAAATATAATCACTGTACTGTAACTGAACTAAGTTTAACTAGACCAATATTATGAATAATACCACTGTACAATAGGCATTAAATACTGCCACACCGTAATTATATATCACCACCATATAATGACTAATTAATACCAACATACTGTTCCTGAATATAAACCATTACACTTAGGCCAATACTACTACCATGCAGTAACCATAGAGTGGTAGATACCAGTTGTACACAGATGATCTGCATGCTGTGTAAGTTACTGCATTAAAATTTCATGTGGTGACTCATGTAACATCTTCTCTGATTGGAATTATTCTCTTTTTCTTTTCTTCTCCATCCAGCTCAGACTACCATGATGACTTATTTCAGCCACCACCTGTCTCGCAGAAATTACTACTACCCAAAGATCTCAAGCCCACCTATATACAAACTCCCCATCCATAGTGCCCAAAATGGTTATATTTACTTTTTTGGTGCCTTACCCAATGACAGTAACCAAAAGAGTAAAAAAAAAAAAAAAAGAAAAGCCCAGAAAGTTAAGTGGCCCTCTTTTTCCCCTAGTTGTAGTCTTCATTTATGCCATCATATAATAGATAGGTAGATCCTCTAAATAGTTAATAAGTACAGTCCCCACATGGTAGATAGTCCAGCAAATTAGTGTCAGGGCTAAGCTGTGCTCAGACTGCAGACAGGCTGCAACAGCTGATGTGCGCTCCCTCCCTGATACACTTGCTGCTGACAGCTCTGTGAGTGACAGACGCCCAGCCACTACTGACAGGGGGCGAGTGCACCAGCCAATGGGAGAACCCGGAGGCCGCTCCAATCAGCTGCAGGGGCGGTATCCAGGAATCCCATTTAAACTCCCTGAAAGCTGACTGCTGCGCCTGTGATATTCCTGGCAGATGCAGGGGCTAACCCAGCTAGTCAGGACTGGCGCTGAGGGTAGAACAACAGAGGCTACCCCAAGTCAAGGGTCCCCTAGCATTACCTTCCCCTCCTGTGGAACCCCCTATCCAGTTGCCTGACAGGTTTGCAGGTAACCGGAGGGCCGTTGTGGCATTTAGAGAGGGTTGTCACCTGTATTTTAGGCTCCGCCCACTTACCTCAGGGAATGAGTAACAAAGGGTGGGAATTGTTATGTCCTTACTGCAGGGTCCCCCCCCAGGAGTGGGCATTTTTCGTTACCGCATGACTCACCTGAACTGTCTTCTGTGGACAGGTTCTTTGCCGCTTTAGGTGTACTTTTTAATGACCCAGATAGGGAAGCTGTGGCTGAGGCTCAGCTGACCACCTTGAGGCAGGGTGAGAAGACTGTGGAGGAGTTTTGCTCCGGATTTCGTCGCTGGTGCGTTCCGTCTGGGTGGAACGACGCAGCTCTCAGATGCCAGTTTAGATTAGGGTTAGCTGACCATGTGAAGGATTTATTGGTGGCTACCCTACCCCTGTACTTTAGATGATGCCATGGCACTGGCCGTTCGTCTGGACAGACGTTTTAGGGGGAGATGGCAGGAAAAGGTTCCCCCCCCAGTGGGCCACACCATGGTCACCCCTAAACCCGTTGTTTCCGACGTAAACCCAGAGGAGCCCATGCAAGTAGGGGCTTTTTCTGTCACCGCGGCTAGTGACTGTAGGATTACTCGTCGCATCCAGGGGTTGTGCTTCTACTGTGGAGAAGATGGACACAGAATTCGGGAATGCTCCAAACGGAAGACCAGGTCGTAAAAACTCCAACGCCTAGGTGGTCAGCAGGAGGATCACCTAGCGAGCAGGTATTTCCTATTTGTATCTAATAAGTTGCTGCTACCAGTTAAGATTTCATACTTGTCGCTGTCCGTTCTGGGAGTGCGTTTGTGGATTCTGGATCAGCTTCTAATTTTGTTGATGCGTCTTTCGCCAAACGTCTGGGCCTACCTGTAGACCGCTATCTGACTCGCTGCGGGTAGTGCTATTGACTCCATTCCACTAGCTCGGGGCGCAATCCAATATTGTACCCCTGAGCTGGAGATGGTGGTCTGATCCATACATATTGAAAAGTATATTCTATTCGTCATGGAGGGCTGCCCGCTGATTGGTGTTGGGGCGGCCCTGGCTTCAGAAACATAAATCCAGTGTTTGACTGGCATTCAGGGAAATTAGTCAGGTGGGGACAACGTGTGTTTGATAGATGTCTCCTTACCATGCTGGCAATACTGATGTGCAGTCTAATGTTCTATCTGGAAGCGGTGGTGCCAGCGTTGAAGCCTATGCGGCATCTTGTGAAGTCGATGCTCGGGCTAAGGTTCCCAGTAACATCGTCCTCCTGGTGAACTATGCCCTCCACCTGTACTGAACGTCCGTATGTGGTTCAGGAGGTGGTAACCCGGTGGCTTATCGGCTGAAATACCCTCTTCTCTCTGTATACATAACGTGTCCCGTCGTGCACTTCGTAAGAGGTATATTCAGCCCTCTAGGCCTCCTTCTCCAATTATCATAGAGGGGGAGTTAGAACCCAGACCAGGGAAGGGTCCAGTGGCCCCTCCTAAAAGGGGGGGTACTGTCAGGGCTAAGCTGTGCTCAGACTGCAGACAGGCTGCAACAGCTGATGTGCGCTCCCTCCCTGATACACTTGCTGCTGACAGCTCTGTGAGTGACAGACGCCCAGCCACTCCTGACAGGGGGCGAGTGCACCAGCCAATGGGAGGACCCGGAGGCCGCTCCAATCAGCTGCAGGGGCGGTATCCAGGAATCCCATTTAAACTCCCTGAAAGCTGACTGCTGCGCCTGTGATATTCCTGGCTACCTTGTGTTTCTTGTTCTTTGTTTTGTTGTTTTGCTAACCAGTATACCTGACCTCGGCTTGTTCTCCTGACTCCGGCTTGTCTCCTTGATTTTGTGCTTTGCTTCCGTTTGGCTTTTGACCTCGCTTGTTTACGTTTATTCCTCTGGTTCTGATTTGTGGCTTTGGCGTTCCTATTTGATATTGACCTGGACTGTTTGACTATTCTTGCTTCTCACGGCCCCAGCACTTTAGCAGCGCAGGGACTGTCGCCCAGTTGCCGTCTGCCGCCTAGGGCAGCACGTCAAGTAGGCAGGGACAGTGGGCTGGGTTCCAGTTAGGGCTCACTGCATCTCCCTTGACGTGACAATTAGGCAGGCAGATGGTTAGATCTTTTTTTGGGTAGGTAGAAGCAGATTGGGCAGTTAGCTCGCCCCAATTAAGCACACAGCACAGCACTTGTGCTGCTTAACTTGTATGGGTAATGCATTGCTGCACTTGTGTCACTCTTTTTTGTTTGCACTAAGTCCCTTTTTTGTGGATATTTCCTTATGCCTCTTATGTTATTTACTGGTAACAGCTTAGGATATTTGCACTCATTTGCCCTTGCACTTTTATACATTTATTTGAATGGTGTTTATGTATTTATTTTGCACAGTGTTTATCCATCTAAAATTTTCCGTTTATGTATATTTATCATCACCGTGTGCCTATACATTCACCTAGTGGCTGCATTATGTATTGATATCCCACTTTTTGTTAAATTGTCATTCATATTGTAATAATAAAGATTGAATATAATTTTAATTACATTGGTATTGCTTTTCTATGGTTTGGTGGTCTTCATAGGATTAATGAATGCAATTATTACTTCAGTGTTGTTGACGTTATTAGTTGAAAACCAATGTGAAAAATTCCATAAGGGAATACATTAGATTTTTTTTTTTATTGAAAAAAATGTAGCAATCCATCATCATAGACATGCATACAGTGTACCGCAAGGCAATACAACCTACAAAGTAGCACACAATGAATAATAACATACAACATAGATAGCATGGTAGTACAATACACACCATAGGTGTCCCTACACATCATAAAACATGCTACACGTTGAACAATAAAGCCTTACAGACTGTGACGAGGAATGGGGAATGGATACAACATCCTTAAAATAGTTTATTAGGCACTAAGCCTCCTGGATTGCCCCAAAACACTGTTCCTCAGAATACAGTACATAAAACATAAGCTGTTCCTGAATACAGAGTCTCTAAGTTCATGTTCTAGGGTTTCCAACAGATCCTTTTCAACAGTGCAAAAAATGGCAGAATTTTACTCTGTGAATGGCATCTTAGGCAGCATGTCTTGTATGCCAGAAGTTCACCAATGTTCTGTCCAGGGGCGTAACTACCGGGGTAGCAGACGTAGCAGCTGCCACGTCCGCTACCCTAGCAGTTCATCTCCTGCGGCCGCCGGCAGTGAACATAATAGTTCACTGCAGTCGGGGCAGAGCTATGGAGCCCGGTGCTTTCTACCTCCATAAAGCCTATCTAAAGCGTGCCTGCCTATTTGGGGCCCCCTACATCCTATTTATCTACCTATCTATGGGCCCCACCTATAGCCTAGCTACCTGTGGCCTACCTACAGCCTAACTGTGGTCCACCTACTGCCTAGTTGGCTACCTGGGGCTTACCTACAACCTACCTACCTACCTTAGGGCTGCCTACCTAACTGGGGCCTAACTACTGCCTACTTAGTGCCAATCTACCTACCTAATTGAGACCTGCCTAACTACTGCCTACTCACTTAGTAGCAATCTACCTCCCTGAGGCCTATGTACTGCCTACCTACCTATCTGGAGCCTACCAACCTACCTAACTAGAGCCTACCAACCTATCTAATGGGGTCTACCTACCTGGCAATATGATTCTGAGGGGTACAGGCCATAGCTGTAACACAATCTCCAGAGGTGAGGGGCAGGGAGTGAGGTGATGGAAAAATGAGGATCCTAAAATATTTGTTTCTAAATCTGAAGGGATGAGTGGTGTCCAGGAGAAGTCATTATGGTGGTCTGTACCGGATGCAGAATAAAAGGGAAATTCAACGACTTGTCAGAGAAACGCATCTGTGAGTCACAACATGTAACTGCACTATAATCACTTATGTCTGCAGAGCCTGTGTACACTGGTGTCTACCACTGTATGGTCACTATATGGAGGTAACATACAGTCTGCAGAGCCTGTGTACACTGGTATCTACAACTATATGGTCACTGTATGGAGGTAATATACAGTCTGTAGAGCACCTGTGCACCCTGATACTTACCACTATATGGTCGCTATATGGCGGTACTATTGGTCTTTGTATACTGATCAGTAATAGTGTAGGGGTATTATTCAGTCACTACGTGTTATTTGTAGTTGTGTTCTGGTGGTATAATCAGGTCCATATGTAGTAGTGTTATTGGTAATGTTGGTTTTGGTATAGTGGGATATTTTTTGTAGCAGTATGATGGTGATATCTATGGTGAGGTATTGCCCCTTGTATTATCTAGTAACTGCATGTCCCGATAAATGTTCATGGTTGGAGAGGCGGAGGAGGTGGAGGGAGGGGGCCCCATCCAAAAGTTTGCTTTGGGCCCCAGGCTTCTCTAGTTATGTCCCTGGTTCTGTCCGATGACAGCCTTTAACCTGCTGCCCAGTAACTTGGTGAGGATATTTTAGTCCATGTACAGGAGAGAGATGAGATGGCAGTCTTTTAGTCCCTTAAGCCCCCTACCTGAAAACTTGTTAATGACAGGCAATAGTTAGTATTATTTGTCTCCTTGTGTTGCGACAGTTGTAATTTTATTTATTTTTTAAGTTGTATAAGGACTTGGTTTATGCAGAAGAAGTTGTAATTTGGGGGGCACAGTTTCAGTTTGCAAATAAATTATTGCAGATTTTTTTTTTTTTTTTACACCATTCACATTTCTCACTAAATAGCCTGTTGGATGAATTCTACAGGTTATTATGGTTGTGTAGATACCTAATATGTGTAGGGTTTTTTTGTATAATTTATGCATAATAACTTTTTGATTAATTATTTATCTTTATTTTATTTTTCCACACTTTTAAAAAAAATTTAACTTTTTTCTAATCCCATTAGGGGATAACTATTTAACACTTTTTTATAGACTTAGTAATGTACTAGCAGATATGAATATGCTAATACATTACCTTTACCTGAATGCAGGCTCACTATACAGTCAGCCCTGAGGCTACTCTAAGTCCCCAGGGCTGACTTTACAAACTTTCCCCGGGTTCCACTGGGTCACTGGGAGTCACGATCACCCAATGGAGCAGGGGAATGGCCTTTGATTATGCGGTGGTCACGGACCACGGCAATCAAAGGGTTAAGCGCTGGGGAGTGGAAGTTTCCTCTACTTCCCAGTGCGAGACTGCTCTAGGAACAGAAATGTTTACTACAGCTCTGTTCCTAGCGCAGCTGCGGCATTGGGAGCCACAAAACTCTCTAGACATCGCTGCAGATTTATGACCTACAACACCCCGACATATACAGTTGGTCATTAAGGAGTTAAATTAAATCTCTCTACCTTCCGAATACACAAGATTGTAATCATGCCCTCCATCAACAAGAGAGATATTCTGCCCTTGATCACACTCAGTAACGGTCCAAAACGGTCAGGCAGATGAAATCCCTCAGTGCTACGTATAGCTCTGCTGGGAGACCAACACTACCTAGGATCCAGGACAACTTCTCCAACATAAGGGGGGAATCCATGCCCACTACACCTGGATAATCAAGAATGTTAGTAATATCTGACAGGAACTTACTGATTGCTTCTGAGAACTTCTTTTCCTTCCCTGATCTCATGCTTCCAGTATCAGAGCGATGCTCAGTCAAGGGGATATGGCTAATTGGAGTTTATTGAAAAATAAGAGCCGCATTCTCACCTTTCACTATGTTCTCTTGGAACAAAAGATAATTCACTTAGATCAAAGTCCCTCTTAATGCCCTTCTTGGCCTCCTCCAGCTCTTCTCTGATGTCCCAGCTGCACTGTTGGAGGACTTGCAGGGACCACAGCTGAAGTTTCAGTTCTCTAAAGTGCCTCCTTTTCTCAAATGTCTGTTGTCTGCTCTTACTCTGGAAGAACCAGTAATAAGACTGCTTTAACATACCACTTAGAGTAACAAGTTCAGTTAAAAAGACATTTGTTATTCTTAAAGGGGTTTTGCCACGATCTAATGTTGACGTGGGATCCTCCAAAACGGGTATTTAATTACTTTTCTAAATATATGTCATCAAAAAAGTGAAGCCTCTGAGAGCTACAGCCTGACTAAGATGCCCTTGGTTTCCTGACAGTTTACATTAGAAACGACCAGGAGCTGACAGGAGCTGATCTGGCCATTGCTTTGTTTGCACTTCTTATCTGATGGCAGGGAACATGAATGAGCTTTGAAGTGATTAGGAAGAAATATCTTGTATCTTTTGTATAGAGAATCCACTGGTTGTAATGTAATGTAATTATCTGAGTAAACATGCAGACTTTACCTAGCTCTCTGCTCAGTCCCCCTCCCTCTCCTCCTGCAGTGTTCTTGTGAAGGAATGAAAGAAGTCTGCCTGCTGAGCTTATTTTCTCTCCTGAGCAAATAAGAGGGAGAAATAAAACACATATAGCTTGTGCACAATACAGTTCTCCTCTGTGGATTAGCAAAACAATGTTTGCTCAACTACAGAGACTGAGTATCAGGAACGTGCATGGGAGGTGGAGTGATGACATCACAGAGGAGGTACTTGTTTTTTTAAACACAGAAACACAACGCCCCTTTTTTCAGGCCTCAAGAGGGGAGTATCAGCCTGTTAGGTAAGGAACTCACTTCTTGGGAAAACCCCTTTAAAGGCAATATAAACATCTGTGCTACTTCCACCAACAGTTCTTCAATTAACAGCAAAGCACAGTTCATCTATCAATAGCCTGAACCAGATGAAAAAACTTTTGAAGTAGATGGCCCTAAGGTCAGAGAAGCCAGTGCCCAATGTATTTGATTGTATTAGAAGTAAACACTAAGTTAACCCAAGAACAAAGTGATCCATCGGTACAGCTCCGTGTGAAATTCACACAGAGCTATTTTCAATGTAACCCAAAGAATCCTACAATCAACCCACAAGTAAAAATAATACTAAATGATTATTGATAGATCAGGCATCAGTATTATCATACTCAAGGGACCTGTTAGGGTTATGGCCACCTTAATGAGACATTAAAGCATCAATGTTATCTTCAGTAATTACATTGTGTTTCCAAAGCAGTAATATTCTGGCCAAAGGAAATACATGTATACATGGAAATGAATCAATTTTAAATAAGTGCTACCCAGGTGTTCATTATATTTTCATGGCATTTCAAAGCTGCATGCACCATTTTTTTGTACATATTTATAATACTAACATGCTAGCGATAAGGAAATGAGAATTATGTACGGGGCTGCTCCAGTTATCTGCCGTCCTTTCAGCCCAAAAACTGTCACAGCCCTGTTCTCTAGATATATGAACAGGTGCACTCCAAAATTAGGTGCATTATGAGGCGCCTGTGGCACTTTGTAATGCGCCTGGGATCGGGGGGCGTTCTGGAGGCATGTCTCACCACAACCGTATGACTCTACACATTTATGATGAGAGGATGGCAAAATTGGGCGCATTACTGCTAGCACAGCCAGACCAAGTTAAAAGTGGTTTACTTGAGCCCGATTTGTTTTGGAGCTAGAAAGCACCTAATCTATGACCCGCAGTAGAACAGGTTCATTAACTGCAGGCGCATTCTATGCTATTAATGTGCGCAAAAAATATTGCCGTCTTTGTGCCAAAATACATACATGTCGCCCTATATATCCAATTAAATGCTTTGGCATGACCCTGCAATTGTTCTTATAATATACTTCTATTCTTCTGTATTGCAGTGTATTATGTATGTCAGTGTAATGCAGGTACACTATTGAGTCCTGCAGGAAATACATACACGCCGGGAAATAGAACAAACGTAGCCCACGCAGGGCAAGGACTCGTTGTATCTGTGTTACTGATCGACTTTTTCTATCACCTCCCTTTTTATGTTTAATGTGAGGCATTAGAATCAATATCTCCACAACATAAGTTATTTAAAGGGGTGTTCAGGGGTTGATCAATGCTCATTCGTCCATCGGGGTATGTGTAAAAATAGAATAGAAGACTCATACTTACCTTCCGGACGCTACCATTCACTCCCGGCTGCCGGTCCATACATCCTGGGCTGAAACAATTAACCTTTAGGGTGTGTTCACACAGGGTATTTTCAGCACGCATTTTGCCTCGTATTTGCGCTCTAATACGGGCGAGATTGGCACCGAAATTACGGTAATCCATAGTTCTCATGGAGAACTATGAATTACGTCTCCTCTCCCCGCTCGTAAAATCCGATCGTATTGTATGCACGGGGAGATAAGTGACATGTCAATTACTTGCGGCGAATACGCATCACAAGTAATGAATGTCATTGGGGCCGCCCCACAGGGCCCCCCCCCCCCCGCGCTGTGGGCATACGCGCGTATTACTGCGAGCCTCCGAAGCACAGTACAGTACCCGCCACAGTACATCATGTGAACATACCCTTAGCATTCACGTGACAGCTCCAGCCAATTACAGGTCCAAGAGGTCATGTGTGTATGACGTTGTGGCCTGTGATTGGCTGGAGTTGTCACGTGAACGATGAACGTTCACTCCTTACTTCCTGGTTGAACGCACCGGCAGCTGGGAATGAACAAGGGGGTCTGGGAGGTAAGTATGAGTCTTCTCTTCTATTTTTACTCATACCCCGATGGATGAGCATTAATCGGTCCTGGAAAACCCCTTTAAGTTAAGTGGCTACTATTTTCATTATCCCAAAGTGATAACATTTTGTATAGATTAGGTCGAAGAGTTATGAAGTCATGATTTGAACAAATTGACACGGATTTGCATTTTAATCCTAAAAAAGTTTTTAGATTATTAAATTAACAATTTTCTATTACGGATATCAGTTTTTGACATGGCATGTCCCTAGACAACAGTCTCTGGTATCTATCGTGTGCTGGATTTTCTAAATAGAAAATAACATGAATAATTGCAGACTTTTTAAAATCAGTTAAAAAGGAGTTGTAATAGAGTATACAAGGGAATATAATCTTACCTGAAGTCCCGGGTTTTTGCTTGCCACATTATTAGGGAAATTAAAAGGGGTATTTCTGTTTCCATGATTATCCTAAAACATGTAGGCAAAGGTAAATAAAGACTATAGACAAATACATTGCTTTTCTCATTTTGCCTTACTTCAGCGTTAGGATTAGATCTTATCTCCTGCTTTTGCACACAACCTTTCCTAGTTACCAGCCACCACTCTCTGCTCTTACAGGCTGCAGCAGTGGTTGGGATGATATTGTGAAAGACTGAGCTTGTTTACATTACTTATTGGCAAGCTTCCCTAGATTACAGACCATATCTCTATGCTCTCCTTGCTCCAGCTGACTCACTCCCTGCTGAGTCTTATCTCCAACACAGGAGCTTGTTTATATGTTAGGCTAGGTCTAGACAGCAAAGTGAAAAAGCCGTCAAAAATCAGAAAGCATTTTAACTTTGCTGGACCACGCCACACCGACGTTTCTTTGCACGGTTTTTGCACAACAATTAGCTGTCGGATTTGGGGTTCCCACTGGCCCAGCACATTAAGGCTGCAGTAATCCTACGTCATTTCCGTGGAATATAGAACATGTTCTATTTTCCACAGGATTTTCTATTGAGGGCTACACAGTACTAGTTACAGTCGGTTTTTCAGCGGATTCAAAATACCGAATCCACTGAAAAAATTACCTAAATCCTGTGCTTTAACCATTTAGAGCTCTCTAGCCTTGTGCACTACAGTATACAAACTGCACTCATGTCACTGTAGCAGGTCCAGCTAGTAAAAGCAGAGCTTATATGCCAGTCACTGCTTTAGAACCACGCACAGTTTGAACAGAAAGTGGTAGTCTGAAGCTGGCTGGCTCTGTAAAACAGAATGATAAGACAACTCCTTCAGAAAAAGGCACACATATAGGGCGACAAGTATGTGTAAAGAACGGCAACCAACCAGGCAGAGTACTTTTCTTCTATACTTTACTGAACAAGAGTGAATACAAACAGTTCAGAAGAGATATTACTCAACAGGTATTGTGATTCAGTCCATCTATATCGTAGCGGTCTCTCTTCAGCGGCAAAGCCTGCATGTGGGGAGTCTCCCTCTCCCACGATGGGTGTTCTGAGACCCAACACATAGTTCTTCTTGTAGGAACCTTGGAGAGGAACTGGTAAACCCTTAGATCCTGATGGGTAGTATCGGCCCCACCAATTCTCTTCACTCTACTCGTCCACTCTCTCCTCCAACTCCTCCCTTTCCTCTTCCTGTCCCTGTGTCTCCCCAAAACGTTTCCCTCTGTAATCAGGCAACTACCACACTTCACCTTTGATGTTCTGGCGCCATCTACTGGGCAAGAGGACATACTACAGCCCCTTGTTACACCTCGCCCCCAGGGCTTACGGGTTGCCGTCCTGGTAACCTGAGTTTTCACCACATTCTTCATATCGAATTGGCATTCTGCCAAAGTTGGGACGTTGGGAGTGCCGTACCTGTATAGGTTCAGGTTCTGGTGGATCCTCTGGGTCTGCAGGAGGCACACTTGACCTTGATTCCAGCGGTAGTGGATTATCCGTTGGAGGAAGCAACCACTCCTGGTCAACATCTGGGGTACTCGAGGAAGATGAGGTATTCTCTCTGGAGGCAGGAGGCCTGGCTAAATAAGTACACAGCCTCAACAGGTTCCAGTGTAATATCCTGGCCGGCTCTTGCCTCCCTTCCGGCCTTACTTCAAAGACTTGTATATTCGGGTTGGGTTGGCGGATCACTTCGTAGATCAGTGGCTCCCATCGCCAACATCATTTTCCCTTTCTCCGGGCAGACTTGTTCCTTACCATCACTCGTTCTCCACTTTGCAAAGGGAGCTCTCTCAATCTCTGTTTCAACGCCAACACACGGGGAGTCATCCGGCGAGCAACCAGGTAATAAATTTCCTGAACCTTTCTGCGATGGTCCCATATCCAAGTTTGGGGAGTCCACTTTGGCTCTTCTCCCTCACTCGGGCATCTTCCATTTCTCCCAAACATCAGCATGAAAGGTGAATATCCCGTGGTTGAGTGTTCTGTATTATTATAGACCCACACTAGCTCAGCCACAATGTCCGGCCACCTCTCCCTCTTGTCTTCCTCTAAGGTCCGTAACATTTGCAGCAAGGTTCTGTTCATGCGCTCGCAAGCGCCATTCCCTTGTGGGTGGTAAGGAGTGGTCCGTGTCTTCCTGATTTGGTAGAGGCGACAAAGTTCCTCGATCACCTTACCCTCAAAGCAGGCCCCCTGATCGAAATGTAGCTGATTGGGGCAGCCGTACACTAGAATGAAATTTTTCCACAAGGCTAAGGCGGCGGTCTCCGCCGTTTGGTCCTGGGTCGGAATTGCAACCACAAATTTGGTGAAGTGGTCGATTATAACCAACAGATATTTGAATCCCCGGATGGATTCCTCCACAGTAAGGTAGTCCATCATGACCAGCTGTAGTGGATAAAATGACTGAATGTTCCTCACCAGCGCCTGCTGTTCCATGGCTCTTGCTAATCCACAATTCCTACATCTGTTACATACGTTCTCTGTCAGTTTTCTCATGTTAGGGTGGAAATAGTACCTCTGTAGCCACTCAAAGGTCTTAGCAGGACCAAAATGTCCCTTCTTCTTGTGCAACCACTGTATAATGCCATCTACCTCTTTAGAAGGTACCACCACTTGCCAGACAGTGTCAATTTCCGAGGGCAGTTGCACTTGCCGGTAGAGTACCCCTTCTCGGACCATCAGTCATTCCTTCTGTCGCCATAGCTTCTTCCGGCGACAGGACATTCCAGTCCTCTGGTGTGGGACATCGATTCCACTGGAGCCAGCCTCGTACCCTTCGTATCTGGGGGTCAATCCCCTGTCGACTTCTCCAGTCTTCGACTGTGCCTCTTGACCACACTTCAGTAGCTTGGTCCGATACAGCTGCTGACCTCTGGAGCAACCTTGGTTGATTGAAGTTAGGAGTCTCATTCTCCTCCCGTTCTTCATCGGTGACGCCGATGGGCCTTTCCACAGGGTTACGGGACAGTGCAGCTGCATTAGTGTTTTCTCTCCCTGGACGATACCGCGTTTGGAAATTGTACTTGCTGGGCCATCCACCACTGCTCCAAAGCCCCCAACTTGGCGGTATCCAGATGCACCAGGGGGTTATTGTCGGTCACCAGTGTAAACTGTGTGCCTGTCAAAATGTCAGCGAACTTTTCCGTTATGGCCCAAACCACCGCCAATAACTCTAGTTTGAAGGAACTGTAATTATCTGGATTCCTCTCTCCATCTCTCAGAGTCCTACTGGCATACGCAATGACTCTCTCCTGGCCGCCCTGTACTTGGGTAAGGACAGCTCCCAAGCCTTTTAGACTCCCGTCGGTTTGTGACACAAAGGGCAAGCTGAAGTCTGTGTAAGCTAAGTTTTGGGCACTAGTTAACAGTCTCTTTAGTTCAAGGAAGGCCCATTGAGCATCCCTATTCCATGGCAGTATTCTTCGCTTGGCCTCCTCTGGGGCCGCCCCCTGGAGAAGAGCATATAACGGGGCGGCAATTTTGGCAAAGTCTTTCATGAACCGTCAGTAGTACCCTATAAGTCTGAGGAAAGATCTCAGTTCATTGGCCGTGTGAGGGGTGGGCCACTGCTGCACTGCCCGAACTTTGGAGTCTATGGGTTGTACCCCATCTTTAGAGACTACATGTCCTAGGTACTCGATACTGTCCCTGAACAGATGACATTTAGAGGGTTTCAATTTTAACCCATGCGACTCTAACCATGCTAGCACTCGATCCAGCTGTTCTAGGTGTTCCGCGAAAGTGGGTGAGAATATAATTATGTCATCCAGATAAATGAGCAGACATTCGTAATTCAAATCCCCCAAATCCCATCAGCCTCTGAAATGTTGCAGGGGCATTACTCAATCCAAACGGCATGCGTAGAAATTCAAACAGCCCCATAGGAGTAACAAAAGCCGTCTTCTCCCGGTCCTTCTCGGCAATAGGGACCTGCCAGTAACCACTGGCTAGATCCAGAGTGGAGAAATACTAAGCCTGTCCTAGGGCTACCATCGAATCTTCAATGCGGGGTAATGGGTAAGCATCTCTCACCGTGCAAGCGTTAAGACGCCTATAATCTACGCAGAACCGGAGAGTCCCGTCTTTCTTCTTTACTAACACGATCGGAGAGGCCCAGGGGCTCTTACTGGGCTGAATCACCTGTTGCTCCTGCATTTGCTTTAACATGTTCTTGACCTCCTGATAAAGGGCTGGAGGAATCTGTCGGTAATGCTGCCGAACCGGATGGGCATCCCCAGTCGGGATCTCGTGCTCCAAGGTCTGCGTGAGGCCGAAGTCAGCCTCATGATGGGAGAAAGCACCAATATGGGCCGCCAGAACCAAGGACAATTTTCCTTTTTCTTCTACAGTCAACTTAGTCCCTTCTGGGCACACTGTGTTCATGACACTCTCCACTGAGGGGAAGGGGCTCTCTGCCCTCACCTGGCACAGGGTTACTATTCCCGCTTTCATCTCGGCCACCTCTAGCTCCCAATCCGGCTGTCCCAAGGTCTGTACCTCCTGTACCGGGTATACCTCTGCCATGTGTTCTCGAGAAGGCAGTATCACTGTATGATCATTTACATTCATGACCCGAAATAGTACCCGGCCACGGCGTACGTCATGCAGAGTGCATCCCACTGCTACTCCTTCCATCTGGAAGGCCGGCTCCACCATCACTGTAGTACCCTGTAGCTTCCTATCTGTATCTACAAGCAGGGAGATCAGCAACTCGTGCCTCGCCTGTACCCTTATTGGTTGAGAATGAGGTACCCTACTGCTGCCCAGTGGCCCGGTGACCCTTCCAGCTCCACTTTTATCTGGCACTGTCGGAAAGCCCGCTGTAAAGCCTGATGGGGTGGTCGATGATCAGGTACCTGCTTCCAGTACTTCGGTTCCAGCTCCTGGACCATCAGTCCGTCAATGGCTTGTAGTACATTCATACCCAGAATCACTGGTACTTGTGAATCCATAGTATTCTGCACTACCACCACACCCTTTCCTTTCACCAGGTGTCCCCAGAGCTCAATGTCAGCTTGCATGACCCCTACAATCTGAATGGGAAGGTTATTAGCGGCTTTTAGACTCACCCAGGAGGCGCTGTCTTTAAACATGGTGGGTGGAAAGTGCCTCTCAAATGCCGCCCTAGTGAGGGTGGTGACTTTCGAGCCCGTATCCACCAGTCAGGTCAATTCCACCCCATTAAACCTGGCTTTGATTACTGGGCTCTCCCCAATTAAATCTTTAGCCTCCAGTATAGGGTACATCTCAGCATTTCCTCCTGCGGTTCGCCCAAAAACCGCAGGCGGATCTAGTTTAAATCCCCCCTGTCGAGGACAGTTCTTCCTTAGGTGGCCTACTTCGTCACACTCCCAACACCTCGGTCTGTTATCTCTCATTCGTGTAGGCTCCCGTCTTCAGGGGAATCTCCCCGTTGCGGTCCCATGGGCCCGGTATGTCAGTCTACTACCTTGGGTTGCCAAAGTCCCTTGAAGTTCTCTCAGCGCTTCCTCCAGGGAATTCATTCTTAGCTGCAGTGTGTTCTCTCAGACTGGTGCCACCTCAGCTTGCGGCCTAACCGCGGTCGCCTCCACTTCCTCCTCCTTCTCCAACGTGATCGTTTCCTTTAACACTTCGTGGAAGGCAGGTGGGGATCCAGTTTAACCCGCTCCCTTAAGGTCCTCCATAGTGACTGACTTCTCAATCCTAGCAGAAATTGATCTCGCACCAGCAGCTCTGTATTGGTGAAGGCTGCAGCGCCAGTTTCTTCTTTCTTTTGCAAAGCAGCCATGAGCTCCTGTAGGCCGTTTGCATACTGGGGTAGCGTCTCGTTCTCTTTCTGATAACGGGTGAAGAATCTCTTCCTTAACACTGCTTCTGACGAGACATCCCCATACACATCTTCTAGGATACTCAGGATCTGCTCAAAACTTGCCCTTTGACGTGTAGAGTGCAGCATAACTGTTTTCCGGGCTTCTCCTTCAAGGGTACTCAGTGCCAATTCTGCTTTCAGATGTGGGGCGATGTTACACAAACGGGCAGCCCCTTCTAGTCTTTCCTTCCAATCTTCAAGCGAAACATTGTCACCACTAAACTTGGGTAAGTGGCTCAGTAGAGCACCCACCAGGACTGTAGGTGAGACGCTGGACGAGGCGGAAGTAACTCTGTCAGTCACCATATCTGTATCCATCCTGTCACACTATGCCAAATGTAAAGAACGACAACCAACCAGGCAGAGTACTTTTCTTCTATACTTTACTGAACAAGAGTGAATACAAACAGTTCAAAAGAGATATTACTCAACAGGTATTGTGATTCAGTCCATCAATATCATAGCGGTCTCTCTTCAGCGGCAAAGCCTGCATATGGGGAGTCTCCCTCTCCCACGATGTGTATTCTGAGACCCAACCGATAATTCTTCTTTTAGGAACCTTGCAGAGGCACTGGTAAACCCTTAGATCCTGATGGGTAGTATCGGCCGCACCAATTCTCTTCACAGAACAGGGAGACACACTCTCTACCTCCTTACTTTGTCCTCTACACGTCCTCTCTCTCCTCCAACTCCTCCCTTTCCTCTTCCTGTCCCTGTGTCTCCCCAAAACGTTTCCCCCTGTAATCGGGCAACTACCACACTTCACCTTTGATGTTCTGGCGCCATCTACTGGGCAAGAGTACATACTACAGCCCCTTGTTACATATGAATGGCACTGCACCAGAATTCAGGCCTCAAAAAGCTGTAGTAGACCAGTTCTATAGATGTATGAACAGGCGTACTCCAAACTTTGGCACGATAAGTGCCTCGGTACCGCGCCAAAGATAATTTTTAGCATGTCAAAGTTTTGGAGCATTCTGGGGGGCGTCGCATCACACTAGGAGTAGACACATTTATGATTCTTTGACGCCAAAACTTTGGCGCAGAACAGTTAGAACAACCAGACCAAGTTAAAGGTGGTCTGCCTGAGTTGTCGTATTGGCACTACACTGTGCCTGTATGTATGACCTGCAGAAGAAAAGGGTCATACATTCTGGTGCATTCTACACTACCTTAAAGTGATTTAGAACTGGTCTATCAGTGCCAGAATTCATACATGTCGCCCATAGTGCTTAGAATTTTTTTGTCTGCTTTGCCACTTGCATTAAATTTCACAGCTGATAGAGCACACATGTACTGTATATTATGGGAACATACACTTACTATTCCCTATGTATGGAGACTTTCAAATCATCTTGTCTATTCTTTTAAGATTAAGAGGTACAGTGCTATAGGTCCTATGGGAGGAATACTGCAGTACATTGTGGATTGATAATTATATAGTATTATACTGGTAAAAGTAAAAACTTGTCCCCAGTAAGCAGTTCTGCATCTGAAGCTGCTATCTATTATAGCCTTCTGGAAAAGCCCTACTATATGTAACAACACAGCCAGCAAAATGGTTGTATTAAGAAAACAGAATAAGATTAGTAGGTCTATATTTCCAAAAGTTCACTTCCATTTTACAATTGGAAAGGACCTATAGATTTATACGTAGCAATGTTATATCATTTCCAGACGTTAGCTCCTCCCTTACAAGCTCTGTGGCATTGCTGCCTTTTACATTCCTCCATGTCAATTTGGTGCAATAACCAATGTGTCAGTTCACAATAATGCTACCATAGCAACAGAGGATTTCAGGGACCAGTATCCATGGAGATTTGGTTTTAAATCCTACAGAATCTCTAAAGCAGTACTAGATAATTATTCAGCCTCCGCTTACAACTTCAGAAAATGTAATAAATATTGACAGCAAGTGATGTAAGTAATGGAAGCGAAGCAGAGTATTGGGATGTAATTATTACATAATATTAAATCCTTTGTCAATTGCAGCCTCTAACATACACATCACACATGACAATAGTAAAATGTGTCCCCATTTTACACAACATCACACTGCACACGTTTGTAAATATCTATATTTCATGTCGTGGGCAACTTCACAATGGTTTGCTGCATCCTGCCTCAGTCATGTTAATATGCAAATCCCTAACAGGCAGTGATGGAATGAAAGACTAGTATTCACTACCCGGCTGAAATGTTGCAGACACTTAAGTAAACAGACAAGCTTATTTCTCTTCATATATCGAGGCACAACCCTACTGTTGGAAACTGTTACTTTAAGTTTGGGGTTACAGTCCACAACAAAGGTACATATCATGACTGTTTCTATGACATTTGGTAGGTAAATGTACTTATGTACTTGAACAGAAGAACAGTTGAAGCAACTTAAAACATTCTTTGGTGTTGGCTAGATAGTAAGGCTAGACTGGGAATCTGTCTGTCTAGGTAGTTTCCCAGTGGGCTGGGTCACACCGGGCCGCCTGCAGTCAGCACTGCTTCTACCTTCATTTAAGGTGTGAGTAGCGCCGCTGCGCAGGGCCTCAGCCGATGCTTCTTTTTAGTGTCAGACTGTCAGCATTGTGCATGTAGGAAACAAGGCCACTGCAGAAGGATGCGGCGACGGGCCACTCCAAGCTTTAGTTTCAGTACAGGCAGCACAAGGAGGACAGTGTGTGGCCACAGCTCAAGCACTGTCCTGGCTCCTGATGCTGCCAGTTCAACACTAACAAGTAGTGGCTCAGTGTAGCGGCCGCTGCTCAAATATATATAGAAGGGAGGAGCAGCGCCGGTCCAGGACGTATACATAAAGTTTATTGCAGGCAGCATAGTGCATTAATGGTGGCAGATTCAAGGCAGCTACAGAACACCAAAAAGCATTGGCTGCCTGGCTCCTTCTCCCCCGTCATCCTACCCTCCTGGGGCCTTGTCTGCCTACCTAACTACCCTCCTGGGGCCTCGCCTGCCTATCTTCCTGGGGGCGATACCTTCCTGTCTACCTACCAGGTAATTTACCTGCCTAACTATTTAGCAATCTGCCTCCTTACCTACCTGTGGCCCCATTGGTTGCTTACCTATATATCTAATAAGGGCAATGTTTTAGGTCTACCTACCTACTTAAAAGAGGGTCATCTATCTAAAAGGGCCATAACTGGAATTCATGCTGCCCTATGCAATTTTAGTGTTTGGTTAGGAAGGTTAAAGCTGTCTGAACAATATAGATAATTGTCAGCCAAGGGCCGGATAATGTTTCTATATTTTTACAGGATTTCTCTTTGAACCATGATGGATTTGTGGACTATTTCGGACCAGCATTGGATCCTTTTCTTTAATAAAATGGTCAACGAGGGATGTTGTCTGGGAGTGTTTATTTAAATTGTTTATTTAAATAAAGTCAGTTTTTTTTTGTGTTGTTTGATTTTTTTAATCATTTTTTTCTTACTCCGATGTTAGTTATAGAGGTGTCTGATAGATGCCTCTAAATTATCATCGCTGGGGATTGGTGTTAGCTAGTGGTGTTTTTTTTGTCACCCTAAGGCTTTCATTAGCCCACTTGCACTATTACCAGGGGTACTGAGAAGAGCATCAGCCTGATACTATCAGGATGGGGAGGTTCATGCATACTGGTCTCTTCCCACCCTAGAAATATCTATCACATATCTCCAGGTCAGTTAAGACTGACACCGTAGAACCCTGGGTATTGTGGATCCTCTGGGCCACCGCAAGTGTAGATGGTAGGCTACTTGCAGTGACAGCCGAAGTGCAGGACAAGGACACTGGATATAAGCAGAGGTGACGGGTCCCAGTGAGCATAGACTTAAGCAGGTAACTGGCAGGTACAACGTTAGGAAACAGCAGGAAGTAACGCACACAGCCAGTAATAGTAATAATGGTGCAACAGCAGAAAACAGCAGAAGTAGATATGCAGGTATCTCAGGGGTTAACTGCAAATAACATAGAGTTAGCTCAGGAACAGCAGTAACAGCAGCAGAGGTCAGGAGCTCAGATAGACATTAATGAACTGACCAGGAACAGAGGCAGGTACACTGTCCCTTTATATCTAGACTAGCGGGACTGCGTGCAGACGCATGCAGGACTGCGGGCAGGTGAGTACACGGAAACATGGGATACAGCAGGGACCATGACCTTCTTGGAGACAGGAGTGCAGCAGAATGTGCAGGAGACTGGGGACACAGCAGAGACACAGCCATGGCCGCGAGAACCCCCACATGATGACAGCAGCAAAGTGGTGTAGGGTCAAGGACATAGCGGAGACACAACGTGAACCGTGACATTATCACATTAGAGTAATATGCCTCTTCTCAGTACCACTGATGCATTGGGTACTGGGGTAATAATGAAAGGGGGTTTGTGTCAGGGGTGACAAAAAATTCCAGTCTGACAGCAAGCTCCAGTGCTAGTAATGAAGAGGCATCTGTTAGACACCTCTATTACTAACACTGAGTGTTCTTTTAAATCACATTTTTATTACTCCAAACATCCCAAAAAACACTTCATTTAAATAAACACTCCCCAACAATATCCCTCTTGGACAATTTTATTTAAAAAAAGGACCCAATGCTGGTCTGACGTACTCAGAGCCCATTGTAGTACAATGTGGCTCAAAGTGGAAACCTGTTGAAAAATGGAAACAATACCTAAAAATAGGACAGTGCTTAACTTCATGTTCTGCACCCCCTTAAGGATTATGGTTGCTGAAAATCTTCTGGGGGTGTAGAGGACTGAGTTCAGGTCATACAATAGGATTTTGATGGGTACAGGCTACAGCGGCAGCACAATTTCCAGGGAGTTATTTCTCTGTCCACCTCACCAGGATACTGTGCCTATAAACTGTAGCTCATATCACCTCTCCTATCTCTACCTTTCCACTCTGTTATGCAATCTAGTGCCAACACAAAATACAACCCCCACTTATGAAAGGGGGGTGTTCAAATAAATAGAAGTGTGGACTTCAATTAATGCGGTCATTCATTCTGTGAAGAAACAGGTGTCAATTATGGCCCTTATTTAGGGAACGAATGTTGTACCCGCTGGTTTTAGCCAGTGAGTACAATAGGTCGTTCCAGACATTGCACCAAAAGAGAAAGAACTTTGATCAAGAAGTTGATTGAAGAGGACAAAACATATCAAGAAGTGCAGAAAATAATTGTCTGCTCAGCTAAAAATCACCAGTGCCTTAAAATGCCAAAACCAAAAACAAGTAGTAAGAAAAGGAACACTACCATCTAACTAGATTATAGAATAACAAGAATGGATGGCAAATTTCAGTAGGAATGAATGGTGCTTCCTAAAATTGATTTGTCCATATATCTTTAGTCCATATGGATTCATGCAGGTAGCCGGAGATAGCCATAGGATAGACAGCAGCCTGACAACTGTGCGCAATGTTTTGAGAGGCAGTGCCTTCTTTCTCAAGTGTGAGAAAGAAGGCTGCACGCTTCAAAACGTCGTGTACAGGTGTGTATGCTGCTGTCTGTGCTATCTCCAGCTACCTGCATGGATCCATATGAACTAAAGATATATGGACAAATCAATTTTAGGAAGCACCATGCACTATTACTGAAATTACCGCAAGTACTGTTAAATGTTATTTACTTTAAATAGACTGTTGAGATAATACATTAACTACAAATTATATGTTGCCAGGTTTCCGTGTTACTAAAAGAAGTATGTCAACTGCATTGTGGGTAATGGGAGGGATGTTTGGTTAAAATCTTTTGCAAAGATATTTTTGCTTCACTCATCAGAAATAAGGGTCATATTTACATGTTCTGGCTGACTTAGTACCAGAATTCACATCGGTTGTATAAAAAAACCTCGCGGTTTTAACATGTGAACTACTAAAGATACATTCACATTACATACCCAATTGTCTTTCTGGTGAAAATGCCTACCAGTCCGATGTGTTACACATATGGAAAAAAACATGGAAAAACTAAAGTCGAATCCAAGATGGCAGAATTGAAGATGGCTGCCATGTTGGTTACATAACAGATTACCCCCTTCCCCACAGTTTGTATCTAAAACTCAATCAACATCGGGAAACGTTCCCCTTTATGGTTTTTTCCCTTTCCCTTTTAAACCCCCTATATGGTTTTTTTTCTTCCCCCCTTTTCTATTAGCTTCATCTAGCTTCTATTTAATACCATTTCTTTCATATGTGTTAGCAAATAAAAGATATCATTATCTCCCTTTGGGAAAAACAAAATTGGTGTTCTCAACCAACACACCCATGCAAACAATGGTTTGTTAGCTTCTTCTCTACAAACCAGTGGGTGCCCAAATTCTGGGGGTACAATGGCAATACTAACACAATCCAACAATGGAATATATCACAATTAAAGGACAGAGCAAAATTTTTTAATAACGCTAAAACAAAAAAAGGTATATATGCCTGCAGACACCCCCTTTCATTTTTTATAAACATGCATACATCATGGGTTTTAAAAACCAAAGAAAATTCTGTATATAATCTTTCACAAAACACATAAAGAAGAAATGAAATTTTTAAAAAATCGGGTTTAGCTGTATTTTGTCTTTATACCAAAATATACAAATACAAAAGGTCAGGGAAATCAATTTTCCCTAACTCCCTTTTAAGAGGGCATTTAATTTATTCTCTATTTACTAATTCTAACTATCATTTAAAAGGGTTTTTAAAAAAAAAAAAATCTTTAAGGAAAACAACTGCATACTGCCTATAAACAAAATACTTTTTAAGTACAAATTCAGGGGGGCAAAAACATAGCCAGTTACATTCTTCAAATGCCAATTTTTAAAAACCATAGGACTATAGGGGATACTTACCTCCCAATTTTTTAATAGTTTATCTAAAAGGCAGCACAAAAAAATTTTTAGAAGCACTGTTGTGCAAAAAGACATAAAATAAAAACTAGCACATTAATTCATTATGTACAATATTTCCATGTGTTATGTCACCATAAAAACCCAAATAATTACATAGTTTGTCAGGCCAAAAAAACTAGGTCCACCCCTTAGCCCTTTTTAAAATGTTTTTCAAAGTTTGATCCCAAAGGGAAGGGAAAATCCCCCTGAGGAGAAGCCCAATTTTCCTCATGTTAGGGGGAAAAAATTTCCCTTCCCGACTCCAATCTTCAATAAAAAAATCCTGGTAACACCCCCCCCTAGAATCCTAGTCACTAAATTGTTATATTACCTAGAAATGTATCAAGACCCTTCTTCGGAATCCTATCCTATAATTTTATATTCACTAAAAAGTATCCAACCCCCCTCCAGAATCCAGTCACTATAACTTATGTTATCACCCCAGAAATCATCCAACTGAGTGGGGGAATTTCCCAAAAATTTTTTGTTCACTTCGCCGAATTTCTCGGGAAAAAATAAATTCGTTTTTGAATTTCTTCGCACGAATCACGTTAAAAAACAGCTTTTTCCCGGGTGCACAAGCCCCAGGGGGGTGAATGTTGTGCCATCTTTAATAGCAGGGTGGGAGGGTGGA
>JAODAL010015286.1:0-84415 GCA_025379985.1 Phyllomedusa bahiana
GGGGGGGAAGCTGTACACGGTCATTTACTGAGGGAACTGAAAAAACCCGGGAGGGTGATGAATTCCCTTGTTTCTTCTTAACAAAAACAGATAACAAAGAATATTTTTGGAAAATGTCTTTATTTTGTTTTCCCTACAATTTGAAAGCTATTTTTTGTGCGAGAAACCCCCTTTTTAAGTCTTTTTGGAAATGACTTTAAAGACAGGGGGATCTACCAACTACCCCCACGGGGAAGATCTGTTGTTAGCGGATTAACTGTTGGTGTGGACTGGTCAAAAGAAGGAATTTTTGGGGTTTTGGGAATTATTATCCAATTCACATATGACTTTGGAGGTACAGGACAGAACTTAATGGGGGAAAATCTAAAAGCATTCAACACCACAATTCTGAGGTAATAAAGCCACAAAGATAGCGTTTAAAAACATTGCAGCTTTTTGCCATTTTGACACTTTTTGAAAAAATTATTGGAAAGGGGGTGGTATCCTCCAGTGGGGCCGGGCCGGCCCGTAGTCTGAACGGACATGGCCGATGAAGTGACCTCATCGCACCACTGCCTGTCCTCGGTGCACAGCCTAGTCACTCTGCATAGGCTGTGAAGCCAAAGAGCTGCCGAAGGAGCACCCCCGCGCTGGTGGCATGATGACATCACGTTAAGTGCGGAAAGAAAAGAGGAGCTGGCTGGGGGAGGGAAGGTATTATTATTGTTTTAAAGGTGGGTTTTTCTGCCTGCCTAACTGAGGGGGCCATTAATTTTTCCCAATTGAGGGGGGCCCCATATATATCTCTTTTTGGGGGCCTATATATACCTGCCTTATGAGGGGATTATATTATTGCCCAACTGAGGGGACCTATATACCTGCCTGAGGGGACCTATATATACCTGCCTTACTGAGGGGACCTATATATACCTGCCTAGCTGAGGGGACCTATATATACCTTCTTCTTGCATTTTATAATTGATATCCGTGCATGATACAAATTTTAAAACACTTCATATATTTCTTTCAGTAAAGACATCCACAACAAGTCTTTAGATAAAACATGGTATACTTATTTTAAATAAGTTATGTACCATTATCGCCACAGTCTTTTGCCATATGCGGTAGTAAGGAACAGTTTGGACAACCGGCTGTGCTGCACACTAGTGCAACGTTTCGAGGGGAAAAAAACACCCACCGTTTTCTCCATTTAAAGTTTGCACTTGTGTGCAGCACCACACTATGTGGGCCAAAAGGCTATTTGGATCCACTGTTAAACCTTCATTCGCTTTAGGAAGTCAGATGTGTCCCTGGTTTAATATGGTAATACACAAACAAAAGGAGCCACTATTTTATCCAAATGTACACCACAATTCTAGGCCACCGGTATCCTGCTCTGTACTGATGAGGGGCAAACCCCCCCCCAAAAAAGATGTCTACAGATTGGCCACTTTGCCTTTTGAAGTAAACTCTGTTTTGGATAGTATGAGATCTTTTCCTTCCTTCTGGAATTTGCATTGCTTTTTGTTCACAAATGTATAAAACTGATTGTTTAATAATAGAAGGTTCCAGGACTGGGACAAGGTATTCTGGTACCTGAGGTAAATAAGGCATATATTGCCCCCTCAATGGAAAATGTGTCCCTCTTTAAACTTTCTTGTGTCCCCTTCCTGCTTGGGATGAAGTAGGGCCCTAGGCAGTTGCCTACCTCCGCCTCCTTGTCATTTCAGCCCTAGGAGGTACTAATATAGGGCTTGTGAACTTATTACATGTTACTCTTCCTTTTTCATATATATCATCTTTTGCTCCTGTAACTGTTTTATTTTTTAACCCCTTACCACCAGAGCCAGTTTTGGCCTCTCTGACAGAGTCCAATTTTTTTTAAATCTGGCATGTGTCAATGTATGTGAGAATAACTTTTTGACACTTTTACCTATCCTTTTGATTCAGAGACTGTTTTCTCGTGACACATTGTGCTTTAAGAGAGTAAGAAATTTTGGTCCAAAAAGTCCTTGTTTATATCGTGAAAAATTTGAAAAATGTACCATTTTCAAACTTCAAAAATTTCCACATGTAAGACAGATAGTTATTCCACTCAAAATAGTTTCTAACTAACATCTATTATATGACTACTGTAGGTGGGCATCATTCTTTTTAATGTCTTTTTTTTTTCGGGGGCTTAGAAATTTAGTAGTAATTTTCAAAATTTCAAGAAAATTTGCAATATACTGTTTTTTAGGGACCAGTCCATTTCTAACG
Organism: Phyllomedusa bahiana; assembly: GCA_025379985.1. Lineage (NCBI taxonomy): Eukaryota > Metazoa > Chordata > Amphibia > Anura > Hylidae > Phyllomedusa > Phyllomedusa bahiana. Next base: position 2,239 of record JAODAL010015286.1, read on the forward strand.
TGATTTTGATTGGCTTGTTTGTTAGATACCCGCATAAATGACTTCATCTAACAAACTACACCCCTAAACAGTATTTAGGAAGTTTATCAACTCATTAGGTGTTTCAAAGGAATTAAAGCAAAGTGGAGGTGACATTTCAAAATTTCACTTTTTTGGCAGGTTTTCAATTTTTATCCATTTTTCACAAGAATACGGTAGATGTGACCATGGAAATGCAACATAATATCGATTCCCCAGATTCTGCTGTTTCAGAGATATTTGGCCCTAGTGCGCTACTTGACTTAACCACAGGCCTTAGAATAGGAGAAGCACCTACTGGACTCTGGGGTCTCCTTTTCATTACCATTTTATTTAGGCGCCATTTCAGGTTTACGGACACCCTACGGGGCTAAAACTTAATAAACACCCCTTAAAAGACCCCATATTAGAAACTACACCCCTTAAAGAATATATCCAGGGGTGCAGTGAGTATATAGACCCCACAGGTGTTTCACAAATTTTTTTAGCGTTAGGCTGGAAGAATGATTTTTTTTTTCCAACAATCTGCGACTTTAGCTGAAAATGTTTAATTTTTACAAGGAATCCTGGAAAAAAAGCACCCAAAATTTTGTCAAGCAATTTTTTCCAAGTTTGGCAATACCCTACATGTGGGTGTAAACTGCTATTTGGGCACATGGCAGGGTATACAAGAGAGAGAGCACTATTTGGCTTTTGGAGCGCAGATTTTGGTGTGGCCATGTCACATTTGCAAAGCCCCCAAAGTACCAGAACAGGTGAAACCTTCCAGAAGTCGCTCCATTTTGGATTCAACATACCTCAGAGATCTCGTCTAGGGGTGTACTGTGTGTTTTTGGCACACAAGTGTTCCATAGTTTTTTGTAGTATTGGGCCATGAAAATGGGGGGGAAACACAGTTCCGCCATTGTTTTTTGGGCTTCATTTTTACAATCTTTGCCGTACAGGATAAATGACAGGATAACTTTACTATGGGGGTCGGTAAAATTGCAATGATATAAATTTTATATAGTTTTTTATGTTTTATTACTTTTACACAATAGAAATAGGTCTATAAAAAATTGTGTTTTTATGTTGTCCTATTCTGACAACCATAACTTTTTTATTTTTCTGTATACGGAGCTGAATATGGGCTTGTTTTTTGTGGGATGAGTTGACGTTTTTATTAGTACCATTATGGGGGGCATATGATGCTTTGATCACTTTTTTTAAGGTTTTTGTGTGGCATTTTGAACATTCCTGGTAGTGTTTTTTATCTTTATTTTTTATAGCGGTCACCGTGCGGTATAAATTACATGCTAACTCTACTCAGCAGATCAATACAATTACAGCAATACCAAATGTGTATATTTTTTATAAGTTTTACTACTTTTACACAAGAAAAACACTTTAATTCAAAAAAGAAAACACGTTTTTGCATCGCTGCAGTCTGAGAGCCATAACTTTTTTTACTTTTCTGTGTACGGAGCTGTGTAGGGGCTTGTTTTTTGTGGGATGAGTTGATGTTTTTATAGGTATCATTTTGTGGGGAACAAGACTTTTTGGTCAGTTTTAAATCCATTTTTTGGAAGTTTTTTTTATTTTTATTTTTAACAGCGCTCACTGTGCAGTATCCATGACAAGTTAGCTGTACTCTGTGGGTCGATACGATTACGGCGATACCCAATTTTTATAGTTCTTTTTGTTGAAGCACTTTAAAAAAAAAAAGAAGTGTTTTTATTGTGTAAAACAATATTTATGCATCGCTATCTTCTAATAGCCACAACTTTTTTTATTTTTACATATACAGAGCTGTGCACGACCTTTTTTTGTGGGATGAACTGACGTTTTAATTGGTACAAATTTGCCGTTTATATGACTTTTTGATCGCTTTTTATTCCATTTAATGTGCTGCGGGATGAACAGCAATTCTTTGATTGTTTTTTAAAAAATTTTTTTAACAGAATTCACCATACGGGTTAATTAATATGACATATTTATAGGACAGGTTGTTACGCACGCGGCAATACCAAATATGGGTACTTTATTTATTTTTGGCGTTTGTAAAGAGGTAAGGGCGGTGTACGTTTTTTTATTTTATTTTTTGTGTTTGTGTTTTACTTTTTTCACTTTTTTTTCACTTTTTTTTAACTTTTTTACACTTGTTTTCATTTTTTTTTACTTTTCCCCATAGGGGATTAGTAACAGCAATCTTCAGATTGCTGTTACAAGGCAGCCCAGTACATAGCACTGTTGCTATGCACTGGTCGCCATGACAACTATCAGTCACGATGGCCACAATGCATCGTGACATCACAGACAACCCCGGGAAGTGATCTTCGCTTCCCGGGACCGTCTGGCAAGCGATCGCTGCCGCACTTACGTGCAGTAGCGCACCTGGAGCAAACAGGAGGGGTTCCCTCCTCCTGCCAGCGCCTTAGCTCCAACGATCTTAATTGATTGTTGGAGTTAAGGGGTTAAACGCCCACGGCCAGAGCTCAGTCTGGCCGTGGGCGATGTGGCATGAGGCCGGCGGTAATATACCGCTGGTCCCATGTCGCGATCATGCGGGGCTCGCCCGCAAGCCCGCACGATCACAAGGACGTATGCATACATCCATTTGCGGGAACGCACATAGGTAAGATTATTTGTACCTTTATTCACTTTGGGGAACATTGTCATTCCATCATCACTGGAAAAGGATGTTCTAGCCTAAAGGAAACCTGTCATGTAAAAAATGCAGTCTTATCTGCAAATACCATGTTTTAGAGCACAATGCGCTAAGCACATTCATATATATTGTTCTGGTAAATGATAGAGTATAAGGCTAGGTTCACACTCTGCATTCACTACGTCGGTGGTATCCATCAGGGTACCATGTAAAAAAAAACAAAAAAAACGACCAGACAGATGCCGCAATGAATATATGGCTAGCCTATAGACAATTGAAAGAGCAAAGATAATTCTATTTGGACTACGTAGGCTTTTTGTATGAGACACCAAATCGTATGCGCTGGCAAATGGAGCAAACGTGGGACTATGTTTATTTTATTAATTCATGTGCCGGCTGTGGCTACTTCGCAGTATCCATCAGTGTACCATTTTGCATGATACCCTGACGGCTGTAATTGATAACATGGTCAATATTGAACTGGGGTGTCTAGAATCCACCAGTGAAGATAATTCTCGGGGCCCACCAGTGGAGTTGATTCTCGGGGCCCACCAGTGGAGTTGATTCTCGGGGCCCACCAGTGGAGTTGATTCTCGGGGCCCACCAGTGGAGTTGATTCTTGGGGCCCACCAGTGGAGTTGATTCTTGGGGCCCACCAGTGGAGTTGATGTTTGAAGCCCACCAGTGGAATTGGTTCTTGGGACCCACATTACAGTTACTGTGCATGACTGCACATATTATACATGCCTATGCTTTCTGCCTCGCTTCCTTTGCATTTCTCCCCGAAAAGCAACCTCATGCCCACTATGTCCAGGGGTTTCTTCTGCTTTCTTGTGGACCATTCCAAGCCTGAGCCTGGTATGAACCCATATTATTAATTCAAATATCTGCTTATTTAGGCTTAAGAGTCTAGTAGGTGGTGCTAATTAGTGATTGAAAGCTAACTCCAATGAATCCAATGACCATCCCTGCTTCTTCCGATAAAATCAAGCTTTATTATCCAAAACATATAAAAAACTGAAAGCATGATATGCAAAATACTTATCCAGTAGGGCCAGAAAGACTCTGCTTCTGCTAATGTCTTTCTGACCATTCTGGGTCCTTAACCATATCTCATCTTGATGGTGAGCGCTGCTGTAGCTATGTCTAAGGACCCAGAGGGGTCAGAAATGTGTTAGCAGGAGCAGAACATTTCTCTTTTATGTGTTGCTGCAACGTGGATTGTATGTGAAGAAGCAGTGTCGATGTTGTTTCACCACAATCAGAAGGGTGGATAGAGATTCATACACGCCAGTGGTGAATTGGTTAATATCTTTCACATTGTGATTAACAGCAAACTGTATGCACACATGCTGCTGTCAATCACTGGATAAGACCGCCCACTGGACTCTTATGGCCAGAATGAGCAAAGGTTTAAATGAATAGGTCTACTTAAACTTTTATCACAACATTGTCCATCAATCTGCTCAGCCTATCCTTACTGATAACATGCTGGCTCCATATACAGGATAAGCATGATCCCAAAAGTAAATTTTGACTTCTTCAGGCATGCTACCGATAAATACAGCTCAATCTGTTAGACACTGGAGACCGTCCTTATTCATCAAAACTGTGTAGCAACCAATTAGAGCTCAGGTCTCACTTTCCCAGAAAAGTATAGGAAATGAAACCTGAGGTCTTACTGTTTCTATAGGCAACAAAGATAATCTTTGTATTAGACAGTTTTGCTAAATGAGGCCCATCTTAAAGGGGTGTTATCGTTTCATTAAATGGTCTTCAGAATAAGGGGACAGTGAAAACAAGCAACTTTGCAATTGGATATCATTAGCAAAGCTGCCTTGTTCTACAGTGTCCCATATCTTGTGTTTTTATTTACACTGATATCCAGTGTGGGTCTAACCCCATCCCTCCTCCTTGCAATTCACTAGCTGAGAGCTCATTTACATTCTGTACAGCCCCTGGTCGATTCACGGGCTGTACAAATGACTCAGAGTTAGGGGCCGTAGCATTTTTCTGTCTCCACACCTAGCAGAAACAGACTGCAGCAGATTGTACAATGAGAAAACATGACAGTTTTGTCCCTGTGCCTAACTCTCCTGCATACACGCAGATCTGTGCCGTTCTTAGAAATGCTGTAATACATCTCCAGCTGTGAGAGATCAGTGCTCAGATTAGATTGAATGCAGCCTGTGGTATGTATACAGCTCTTATAAAATAAGACTGATACGGAGAGACACAGTGACATGTGGACTCAGAGGGGAGGGGGGGGGGGAGTCTCAGGCCAGCAGTGAAGGGGATGATGTCATCCAGCTGGGAGGGAAGAAAACGCCCCTGCATTCACAGAGCTGGGAAGCTAAGAGAATGTGAACTCAGCCGAAGTAAGGAAGCGATACATCCCCTTTAAGTTATAATGTGATGATGCCAGAGGGGATAAATAAGAGAGACATCATCTTTATAAAGTAAGGTGATTTTTGTAACTTTATACATTGGTTTGTGAATCCCAATTGTACCCAATTGTCTTTATGATGTCATTAGAAGCTTAGGTCAGGGTGAGCTCCGATGAGGCCTCGAGGAGGTGTCTGTGTACATGAAACAGCCGATGGCTTGTGGGAGCAGTAATCCTCCTTAGAGCTGAAGATATCCTTTTGATATTTGGAGTATGTTGTAAGCCGAGCACCACCTGTATTCATCTACAATCATGGAGGGGTTGCTGTCGGTAGTGGAATTCTACTCCTAGGTGTGAGCTTTAGGCTGTGTTCACACAACTTATTTTTTTGCAGTGCTTATTTCACAGAAGAAATGCCTGTTTGTAAGCATGTTTTTGAATCCTTTTTATGCATGCTTTCTTCACTTGATGTGTCTTTTGCTGCTTATTTTCATGCATTTTTACAATACAAGGGACTTCATTGGCACATTTTCATGCTAAAAATAGTCATGCACTCCCAGTTGTTCTTTGTTCAGTGCGCAGCGCAACAAACAGTGCACACGAGAGAGTAGCGAAGTGCCAAATGTGCACTTATTCCCATTAATGTCGCATTTTTTGCGCACTTTTTGATGTGTAATCATGAAAAATATGTATTTTGCACTTTAAAAAGCGTGCAAAAATAAGCCGCGTGAACTTGGTCTTAAGCTGCATTAAAATGCATTAAACACATTTTAAGATGCCGTTTTTGAGGCCAATATTAAGAATGGATTTAAAACAAGGAGAAGTATCGGTCTTATCTTAGCCTCTTACCAATATTTGATGTACCCATACGTCATAGTCGGGAACAGGTCCCTCAAATTGACGTATGGGTGCATCATGAGAATCGTGCAAGCTCCGTTTGTGTAAACTACAGCTGGTCCCATGCTGCATCGCCCGTGGATGGAGCTCACTCTGACAGCGGGCGATTAATCACGATTGCGGCAGCTACAGGAAAAACAGAGAGAGGGGGCTCCCTCTGTCCCCATCGGAGCAGCTGTGGGGCTGCCCGTAATGTTACTATTTCCTGCCATGCCCTGTGGGTATGGTCAGGCATAGTGATTGACAGTTGCCATGGAGATCAGTATACAGCAGTAATTCTGTGTGATGCTATCAATTAGAACAGTGATCTGAAGATCACTGTTAAAATTTCCCTATGGGGACAAGTAAAAAAAATTGAAAAGTGAAAAAACAATAAAAAAAAAAAATTAAAACACAAACACAAAAATTTTTCCCCTGTACAAACACCAATTGCATCCAAAAATATATATAAAAAAATAACGTATGCGTATTTGGTGAGGGTGCATTTTTGGCGGTCTGAAGTGTACTTTTTATTGCTATCAGTTTGGAATGCATGCGACTTTTTTGATCATTTTTTATTTCAAATTTACCGCAAAAACTGCAATTTTGGTGTTTGTAATTTTTTTCTTCTATGGTGTTCAGCATATGGGATAAATTTTGTTATATTTTAATAGATCAGATGCGGCGATACCAAATATGTGTAACTACTTCATTATTTTATTTTTTTATTTGTAAAATGGCGAAAGGGGAGTGATATGAACTTTTAATACTTTTTAAAACTTTAAAACTTTTTTTAACTTTACCTTTGAGTCCCCCTAGGGCGTTTTACCACTAGGGGGCTTGATCATTTCTACGGCCTAATGCATTGTATATCAGCATTAGGGTTACAAATATGCGGTTCAACTCCTGCCTGGGCGTGAAACGGCCGTAGGCTAGTCTTATTGGCTTGTCCTCGGATATCTATGACTGAATAAAAGCAAAAGAAACGAAGTCTGGTGAGTGCCGCTCTGATTTTTCTTCTTCTGTATATGGATTGCAGCTTGCCTTGCTTTTGCGGAGCAGAGCACCACCAGTAATGTAAGGACTGCTTTTGCATGGGAAGACTGCAGATTGAAGCTGTGTTATTGGGGATTGGTGCCGCCTCGTCTGTCTCTCACTAAGTTGATCTAATGCATTGTATATACAATGCATTAGGGTGTACAAATATGGCAGTTTCAACACTTCCTGCCTGGGGCCGGAGTGTGGGGAAATTGAAAACATGGCAGCGATGGAAGCCTTCACATAGCTTCTAGCTGCCATGTTCAGCAATCTCACCACTGATGTCCCGATGCGCTGTAACCGCCGGGTGTTAGCTGCAATTAGCCGCTAACACCTGGAGGCTATGTAGCGGGCTCGCAGCTACAAAAGCGCTTACTGGCATCAGGACGTATTCATACATCCAATGTCAGTAAGGGGTTGAAGCACAATGTGCCACGAGAAAACAATCTCTGAATCACTCGGACAGGTAAAAGCATCAAAAAGTTATTCTCAAATAAAGTGACACAGATTTCAAAAATGGGGCTGCGGCTGTTTGGGGTTAATATGTGTCCCCCAATTATGATCCATTCCTGGTTTTGGCTTCATCAACTGCATCTAAAAAGTTGAATGTTTGAACGCAGCCTAAAAGCAGCTGGGCAACTGCAGCTCCAGTATTTGGATGGCTCTTTCTGTTTCTGTTGAAAGTTCACTCACTTTCTATTTAGTTTGGGCAGGCTGAAAACTTCTTGTTTATTTCTAGATCTTTCCATTTCCAGACCTGTTCATTGCACGCAACACCTACACCTTTGCTAAAACTCTGAAAATATTATCCGTGACATGAAGACTCACACAAACACTACAGGCCACACTGAAAACTGCTGCCGCCCGCTCTTTAAAGGGAACTTTTACTAATTTAGTTACCATATTGGCATTCCTGAGGAAAGCGTAAAGCAGTATTTTAGGGGGAGTATGTAGTATTCTTCCAGTAACAAGCAATGCAATGCCAGAGGTGTGTTGGAAACATATCAGCTTGACAAATTACATTCTAATTAGAGTGTGAACTAGACCGGGCTATGTCATACCTGCAAGAAAAAACCATTAGTGTCACTTATGTAGGGTTAATACATATCATAACATAATAGATCACCCTTCATTCATACAGAGCCCAATGTTAACTCAGGTCATGGTCTATTCATCATTGAAGACCTCAAGGCAATACGGAATATTTATTGGGGCAGATTTATCAAATTTTCTATTAGAAAGACTGTCTTTGTTGCCCCTGGCAACCAATCAAACTTCAGCTTCCATTTTTTAGGGGTGTTATCACCATCAAAGTCTGATAGGTGCCTGTATTTCTGTAACAGGGCCTCTGAAAGAATGGAAATCCGGTCGCTTGCGCACGACTCTCCATTCTGTTTTATGGGAGTTCCCAGTTCAGCCGAACACATCGCTCACCTGTACTCAGAAATCCTATAGAACAGAATGGAGAGTAGTGTACAAGCTTGACCGGCTTTCCATTCTAAACCAAGACTTTTGGGGGTCAGTTCCCTTTAACTCAGGTCATTTACTGTTGAAGACCAAAATGGGAATACAGGCTGTCCTCGGCTTACACCGTTCCAACTTACATTTGTCCCCTTGTTATACTTATGTGGTATGCTGGCACTTGTAGTTCCATGTTCCACAGCAGATAATAACTGTGGAACTACAAGTTCCAGCATGCCACAGCAGCACATGAGGTGAATATTAGGTGAAATCTTCTTAACAGGGCCATAGACCGCAGAACAAATGTAAAAACCCTTCCCTGCACTATCCAAAACTAAAAACAAAACCTTCTGTGCTGGAAATACATTTAATAAATTTCCCTGTTCTGAGTTACGTACAAATTCAACTTAAGAACAAACCTACTGTCCCTATTCCGTTTATAACCCCGGGACTGCTGTCTTTGTTGCCCATAACAACTAATCAGAGCTCAGCTTTCATTTAAGCTGCTCTGGAAAAATTTAAGCTGAACTCTGGTTGGTTGCTATGGGCAACAAAGACAGTGTAAGGGTCTGTTCACGTGAGTGATTTGGATGCTGATTTTTGAGTGCCCAGAACAGCATCAAAACTCCGCCTGTTTCTTCAGAAGAGGTTTTGATGAAATTTTTGAGACACGCCTTTTAGATGCGGTTTTGACGAGGATTTCGGCAGATTTAGTTTTTATCTTGACCAACTTACAACATTACAGCTTTACAAACCGCGACGAGGTTTTGAAGCTCTTCGTTGACTTCTATGCAGTTTATAATTGTTGGAAATTCTTCCAGAATTGACATGACCCTGGGCAGCACCTACCTCTAGCTGCTCTTAGACAACTCTCCCAATCCTCCACCAAGCCCTTCTTCCCCTTCAATAAAACACTGAGACATGGATTGGGATAATTTGGGCCCAAACAGCAGCCATTTTATTAACATACATATAAATAACAAATAACTCAATGCGAATGGGAACTAACTTCACCCACATCCCCATACGCTATAACCCTAATATTCCTCCAAATTAACACTTCCTTAACTTTCCAGAAAAATCAACTTGGGGCTGAGGTCCTTGGAGCCAATATGTCCTTTTCAACAACCAAGGTCTGGCGAACAAACTCCTCCTTCTTTCCTCCTCTGTTTTTACCCCCAGCCGTCACCCCCGGCTTCTGGGCACCAATAGCCACCTCAGGCGGCCAACCATTCCATAACTTGCTCCCAAGGACGCAGCCCTGTGGAGCCTCAACCTTCGTCAGACCAGTATTTCCACGAAATTGGGAGCCAAGCTGACGCTGACCCCCCACTATTTCCACCGACACCAAGGACCTCAACCCGCCACAGCTAGCGCACGTGACACCTTAAGTGCGCGATGCCCCCCACAGCCCCAAAGCCCTCTCGATTCCCCCACGAATGTCCCAAGGCCACAAATCCAGCCCAACGGCATTCAGATGCACCCCGTCTCTACGCCAAAATTCTCCTTCTCCATTCTCAAGTTCTCCCCCCCCGTTCCTAACAACGAACAACGCCACTGACTTATTAACCTTGCCCTATTGATACCAGCCACCGACTCTGCGTGCCGCCAAGGGACAACACTCGGCACAATAATCCGACCATATAAACCACCAATTCTGGATAATGAATCCCACAGTCCGAACATAATTCGAATCACATATCCCTAATTAAATCCCTAATGGGACGCAACCCCAGATCATTCCCCCCGACATGAAACACAACTGTATCCGGGGCTCGATCCCATGACACAAATCTCTGGAATTATGGTATCACTTGGCTCCAGGTTAAACGTCGCTTCCCAATCCACCACACCAACACCACGTCTTCTGGGATCCCTAGTTGCCGACCGCTTTCACGTAACGCCGCCCGCTCCGCGCCCCAGTGCACATACGAGTGGCCAAAAATCCAAATTAGGCGTTGACCTGAAATAGAAAAAAGACAAAGAAAGGAAGGGGGTAACCGAAACCAACAACCGACCTCCCAACCCACTACTGGCCCCTGCCAGCCTACCTCCCCCCCCCTCGAAAAAAAGACTGCCGCCTGATCTCAGATCAAATGCGGGCGGATGTACAATCGGTACCTGTCCGAATCCCATCTACCTATCTTGCTTACCGCTTCGGCATCCAAACCCCACCCAGCCGCCTCCGTCGCCGCCCCAATGCGGAAAGAATGTGGCGCAAACTGTGTCGGATCCAAGCCGAGCTCACTCAAGCAGCGCCGAAAGATAGCGGTGAACTGGAACCTGGACAAAAAACCCCTATCCGCATGCACCAGCAGGGGGGAAGGTTCCTCCCTACGTAGTCTCCTATAATCGTCCAAACACCGCACTTGGCACATAATTGCTCCATTAACCGCCCCTAAATGCACCACCTTGCCCTTGCCCTTTTGATCGGTCTTGGACCGACGTATCAACACCACCAGCCCCCCCGATGTGCGTTTGAACATCCGCGTCCTGCAAACCCCCAGCCAACTTTCTTACTCGGGCCATACAGCTCGCTGATCCTTAACCCCCGAAAAAGGCCAACGAAAACGCAAGCCGAAACAAGCTGACTTCAAAGTCGGATGAACAGACTACCGACAACTTATACCCCAGTCGCTCTAATAGGTTAAAATCCGCCGCTGATCCGATCCCCTGTGATTTCCCCGCCGCAAGCCCTTCAAGGCTTGTACTACAAGGGAAAATCTTTTGTTACATCCCTCAAGCCCCTGCTTGAACCAAAGGCTAAAGCCGATAGCAACCTCGTCACCCTGGAAATCGACCACCCTTCATTGGTTACATGACCGACCAGACAAAACAAGGCCGCCGACCTATCCCTCTCAGTGACAAGCGGATCAATGCCCTCCAGCCATCGTTCCCAAAGAGCCCACAAAACGGAGTAGGAAGTCCATGTACCTGGGGCCAACGATGATCTAAGTAAGTGGTTTTCAGCCTCCCTACCACAGTCCATAATTCCTCGGGGCATTCCAGCCCCACCGCCGCAGCCTCCGGCGTCAGCTTCCGAAAACGTTCCAACTGCGAATGAGACAAAGCGTCAGCCAAGTCATTCTTCACCCCTGGAACATGCGTTGCTACTACCCACGCGTTCAAACCCAAACAACGCAACACAAAACGCCTCAGCAAACAAAGGACGGGAGGAGAGGAAGCTGATAGGGAATTAATGGCTTGGACCACCCCCAGGTTGTCACAATGGAACCGAATTTTTTTGTTCCTGAAACGCTCCCCCCAGAGTTCGAATGACAACCCCGATAGGAAAAAATTCCAACAAAGCCAAGTCCTGACCAAACCCAATTCCACCCATTCCACTGGCCAACGCCCCACGCACCATTCCCCTTGGCAATACGCTCCAAAACCAACACTCCCAGCTGCATCCGTAAAAACCTCCACATCCGCATTACTCAAAACCTTGTCCCAAAAAATTAATCGATCGCCCTTATATGTTCCAAGAACGCGCCGACTCTCAAATCGTCCTTCATCCCTGCAGTCAGGCGAATAAAATGATGCGGGGCCTAAATTTTTCAGCTACCACCCCTGAGTGTAGCAATGACGATTTCAAATTCCTAACTGAAAAGGGGACCTCGGTGTGCCGGGTGGCGGGATCCCGAAACCCTCCTGGAAACCCTCCCGTAACAACAAAGCTTTCCCTCTTGTCCGGATAACCTACTTAGGAACGGCACCATCGCGGAATGTTTCACCGGTGTCACTCCCTTGCGGGAAAGGGCCAGGGTTCTTTCCCCCCTTCCTTTGCGCAAACACCTTGATGAGCCGTGAGAGGCGCACTACACACGGGAAAAGAGTGCCTGAAGCGACAATTCACTCCAAATTTGCACTGACTGTCATTAAATTGCCAGCAGACCCCGGCCTTAAATCCTCCTTGGGGCCCGCTCCCTCCGACCCGACGTCTCCCTGTGACTGGAGCCCCCGGGTCAACCTGGAAAGAGCTGTCCGTAGCGCGTCGGCGCCATTACCCTCAACCACAGCCCGATGTCCTTCTGATCCCATCGGATCGAAGGCCGACGAAATTGTTCGTCGTAGCGGAGCCATGCTTGTCTCCCATAAACCCGCTGTGCCTCACCTATTGCGTCCAGATAACAAAACAGGGCGGAACAATGTTCCGGAGAATTTTCTCCAATGACGCTCGCCAAAATGGTGAACGCCTGCATCCAGTTCAGAAAAGTCTGCGGTATCAACCGCCACCTGCGCTTTTCTTCCTCTTCCTTTTTACTCTCAGCCCTTTTTCCTTTTGGCAGATTAAATTTCTCTAAAGGCAGAAGAGAAAAGATTTCGACATACTTATCCTGCCAAATCTTTTCTTTCACCTCCTTTTTTAAATGAGCCCCCAGTGGGCCCTCAAAACAAACATAGACCTCGCCTTTTGCCCTATCATTCAGCCGAACCCCATCCACTGGCTCCTGTTCGGTCTGAACCGATACGGTCACCCCCGACCCCCTATTCCCGGGCCCACTGCCTATTCCTAAATCCCCTACTCCCAAGGGCGGGGAAAACAGACCCGCCGATGATGGTACCGCGGAACTCCACGCCGCTACCGGAGACTGTTGGCCCGCCGACCCAGGGAGACCCAGGAATCGATCCCAAAAATTGCGTAACATACCGGCTAACTCCTGCCACGCCGTATCCCCACCGCCCGCTGGAGCGAAACCCACCGCCAATCCCTGTGACGACGGCCCCGACGGCGACCACACAAACATAGATGAATTCTCACCCGGCTACACAGGAGCTGTGATCCCGCCAGCCGTTCCGACCGATCCCTGAAGTCCTCCTCCGTGTCCTAGAGTGGCCTCCGCCCGATCTCACGTCCTGGACTCCGACCGTCGATGGTCCGGACCGACGTGAACCTCACGCGACCGAATCCTGTTTGGCCGCTCCCCTCAGGGAGACCCCCATGTCGGGTCCCCACATGCCACCGCAAACCAACCCACGGGCCGGCGTCAACCAACCCTCACGCGTCCACTGTGTGTCCTCCTCTGTCCTCCGACCCACCATCCCCGGCCCCCTGTTTCGCCGCCCCCTGGCGGGGCCCCCCCCCCGCCTCCCAGGGGCACCTCCCGCTCCCGGGGGATCGCGTGACGGGAACCACGAGACCCCCCCGGGGCGGGGACGCCGCCAGCTCTTCCGGGGGGCCACCCCCCTATAATTCCTCCAGTCGGCCGCCCGCGGGACCGGCGGAAGGGGTCCGACCGACCTGGGGGGCCCCAAGGGCTCCTACGGCAACCCGGGCCCTAGGTGAGCCTCCGGCTGAATGTTCCGAGGGCGGGTCCACGCCTGGGCTAGTGCCGGGGCCCAAAGGGGAACCCCCAGCGGGACCCGCAAAATTTCTCCACCCCCCCCACCAGCCCCCCCAACCGCTCAGCCAACCTCCCGGACCCATCTCCTGCCCCCGCCCAGCTGTGGGGGTTTCCACCCTGCATCCCCCCCTGTGTCAGCACACACCCGTCACAATTTTTGTCAAATTCCCTCAAAAAGTCCCCGGGGGGCAGAGCAGTCACACGTCACCGCCCTAAAAACCCTTGGTCGTTCCCCCCGGCGCGGGGCCCGGTTTTTTCCCCCCCCCTCGTGACCCCGGGGTAGCTTCCCCCCATACCTCACGTCCGGACGGCGCCCCTTTTGTGGGCCTCCCCCTGGGCGCCCCCCATGCCCGGGCCCCGCCTTACACTTCTTTTTAGCCCCCAGAAACGTCCAAAAAAAGTGCGGAAAACGCTTCCCAAACTGCCCCCAAAAAACTTATGTGAATAAAATGTTTTTACATAAAATCATTAAAAAAATGAACTGGTGTCCTTTTGGAAACCTTTATGGACGCTGTTTGGGGCACAGAAATGCTCAGAAAACAGCGTCCGAATCAGCCGTGTGAACATAGCCTTACTTTTAGACAATTTTCAATAAGTTTTATGACACAAAGGCTGGTGTCACACATAACAATATTTTAGGAAAAACGCCACATTTTTGTAGCATTTTTTTTTTTTTTGCTGTTTCTGTTTCTACTGCATTTTTTTTTTAGAAAAACATGGCAGCCAAATGTTATGTAGGTCAGTAGGGAAATGCATTACACACAATACCTTTTTCTTGCAGGGCCATCATAATAGCATTACAGGCCCCTGTAGTGAGCCCTGCTCAAATACATGGCATCACACCAGGCCATGCCTCATCAGGACACCCCACTGACGTCTTGTAGGCAGCCTGCGGCCTACAAGACTAATTGACAGGGCAAGGGTGGAGGGCCCTCTGCTTCACAATAGTTTTTAACTGTTTTCACATCCTAAGAACAGTCCTAAGTCCTAAGAACATGTGGTCCATAGTAACCCTAGTAACCTATGGGCCACAAAGGGAGTTTTAGACCTAAACCGTTTTCATACATGTGGCCCAAAGAGTTAAATAAGTAGCGCAGACCAGGACATCCAGGGCTTGTGTTCTGAATTCCTGGGATATACATTCACCACCTGGGGCCTCTATGTTTGTGCGGGCCCCCCAGCAGAGGCGTAACTTGAGGCTCTTAGGCCCAGCTTCCATGTGCCATTTACAATAATGGTGTCTTCTTATGTGTCAGAGGGGATTTTGGGCCTTCTCAGACTGCAGGGCCTAATAGCGATTGCTACCTCTGCAACCCCTATAGCTAGGCTCCCAGCCCTCATGCAACTACCTAATGTGCCCAATGTTTTTTGGTGGGTTTTTCTTCAGCTAATTTGTATTGTTTTTCTGCCATAGACTGTTAATTTTTGTATTTCTGCTTAAAAATGTGTTCATTTGCATTGCATGTTTTGTTGCGGTTTGTGGTGTTTTTCACATTACAAATCATGTGATTCAAAGAGAAATCTATAACGAAAGTAATCTATGAATCATAACCCCTTTTGGATTATGTTTTTTTGTCTCTGCCATCTGAAACCATAACTTTTTTTTTTTTTTATTCTGTGTCCATAGACATATAATGGCTTATTTTTTGCAAGACAAGATGTGCATTTTAATGGTACAATTGACTGTACGATATAATATATTGTGAAATGCACTGTTTGATATAAATGACATTCTGTATTCGGCAGGGCGGTATGATTCCAGCAATACAAAATTGATGTTGTTTTCAATAGGTTTTACTACTTTAAAAAAATTAAAAGTTGTTTATAAAAATTTGCTCTACATTGCCATTTTCTGAGACCAATAACTTTTCTTAAATTTTTCTCTGTGTGATGGCTCATTTTTTGTGACCCTATATATCACAGAGCTCAGCTTCTCTCCCCCTATCATATAACCCTATATATCACAGAGCTCAGGCTCTCTCCTCTTTCATATAACCAACTCATTTATCTCAGAGCTCAGCTTCTCTCCCCCTATCCTATAACCCTTTATATAACACGAGCTCAGCTTCTCCTCCTGTACATATAACCCTTATATATCACAGAGCTAAGCTTCCCTCTCTCTCTATATTCTAACCATATATATCACAGAGCTAGCTTCTCTCCTCTATCATATTAACCCTTATATAACGGTCTCAGCTCTATCCCTCTTTCATATATACCTATATTTCACAGAGTTAGTCCTCTCCCTCTTTATATAACCCTAATATATCACAGAGCTCATGCTTTTCTCCCTCTATTCATTTAACCCTATTATATCACAGAGCTCAGGCTCCTACTCATCTATCATATAAACCCTATATATCACAGGAGCTCAGCTTCTTCTCCTCTATCATTAACCCTGATATATCACAGAGACTCAGCTTCCTATCATATAACCCTATACTTATCATACAGAGCTTCAAGATTTTCTCCCTCTTTCATATATCCCATTATATTTCCAGCAGATCTGCTGTCTCTGTCTATCATATAACCCTATATATCCCAGAGCTGCAGCTTTTCTCCACTCTATCAATATAACACCCTGTATTAACTAGAGCTTCAGTTCTCTCCTCTATCATACTAACGCCTTGTAATATCCATATAACACCTATAGATCACAGAGCTCAGCTTCTCTCTCTCTATCATTTAACCCTATTATCACAGAGATACAGCTTCTCTCTCCCTATCATATATACCCCTATATATCACTCAGAGATCAGCTTCCTCCTCCCCTCTCTATCATTTAACCACTATATATCCACAGAGCTCAGCTCTCTCTCCTCTATAACTTATATATACCCTATATATAACAGTGCTCTGTTCTCTCCTCTTCATATAACCTATTTAATATCACAGAGCTCAGCTCTCTCTCTATTCATATAACCCTATATATCAGAAAGCTCGCTCCTCCTCCCTCTATCCATATAACCCTATATTTCACAGAGTCAGCTTTTCTACCTTTATCTACTACCCCTATATTATCACAGAGCTCAGCTCCTGTCCCTATATCATTTACCCAATATATATCACAGTGCTCCAGCTTTTCTCCTCTTTCATTTACACTTATAAATACAGAGCTCTGCTCCTCTCCTTATATAATTTAACCCCGCATATATCACTGGAGCTCAGCTTCTCTCCTATACCAATTATACCTATACTATCCCAGAGATCACGACTTTCTCCCCCTCTATCATATAACAACTATATATCACAGACGTCAGCTTCTCTCCTTCTATCATATATACCCTTATATTATCACAGAGCTCCAGCTCTTCTCCTCTATCAGATAACACCTATATATCACATGAGCTCAGACTTTTTGCCCTCATATCATATAACCCTATATATCTACATGGAGCTCATCATGTCTCTTCTCCCTCTATCATTCTAAACATATATATCACAGAGCTCGCTTTTCTCCCTCTATCATATAACCCTATATCATCACACAGAGACTCGCTCCTATCATCTCTTCTTATAACACTATTATATACAGAGACTCAAGATATCTCTCCTCTATCATAATAACACTTAATATCACAGAGTCTGCTTCTCTCTCTATACTTATACCATTTTATATCCGAGCTCAGCTTCTCTTCCTCATCATATAACCACTATATATTCACAGAGATCAGATTCTACTCCTCCTATCATATAACCCTATATATCACACGCAGCTCAGCGTTTCTCCTCTCAATCTCCTTTCTAACCCGTATATATCACAGAGCTCAGCTTTTCTCCCATCTATCATTATAAATCTATATATCACAGAGCTCAGCTACTCCCTCTATCATATACCCTATATATCACAGAGTCAGCATTCATCTCGCTCTAATCATATAACTCATATTTATCACCAGAGCTTCAGCTTCTCTACCTCTTATCATATACAACCATTTTATATCACAGAGCTCAGCTTTTCTCCCTCTATCATATAACCTTATATATCACAGTGTCACACGTCCTCTCCCTTTATCATATAACCCTATATATCACAGAGCTCAGCTTCTCTCCCTCTATCATATATATTCCTTATACATCAACAGATGCTCACCTTCTATCCTCTATCAAATATCCCTATATTTTCACAGAGCTCAACTTCTCTTGTCTATCATATTAACCCTATACGCTGACACAGAACTTAGCTTCTGCTTATCTTATCAATTACCCATATATATCACTAGAGCTCACGAGCACTCTCCTTATCATAAACAAACTATATATCACAGAGCTCAGCTTCATCTTATCATATAATCCTATATAGCACAGAGCTCAGCTTTTCTACCTCATATCATATAACCTGTACTATATCACAGAAGCTCAGCTTCTCTCCTCTATCATATAACCACTATATATCAATAAACCCTATATATCACAGAGCTCAGCTTACCTCTATCTATCATATAAACCAATATAACACAGAGCGCAGCTCCTCTCCTCTATCATATAACCCTATATATCACAGAGCTCATGCTTCTCTCTCTCTATGCATATAACCCTATATATCACAGAGCTCAGCCTCCTCTCCTCTATCATTGATAAACCCCTTATATATACAGAGCTCAGCTTCTCTCTCTCATCACTATAACCCTATATATCCACAGAAGCTCAGCTCTCACGCATCTATCATATAACCCTATATATCAGAACAGCTCAGCTCCTCTCCCTCTATATAATAACCCTATATATCAACAGAGCACAGCATTTTCTCCCTTTATCATATAACCCTATATATCAAGAGCTCAGATCCCTGTCCCTTATCATATAACCCTATATATCACAGAGCTCCCAGCTTTTCTCCCTCTTTCATATAACCCTATATATCACAGAGCTCAGCCTCCTCCTCCTCTATAATTATAACCCGCCATATATCACAGAGCTCAGCTATTATCTCATCCATCATATAACTATATATCACAGAGCTCAGCTCCTCTCCTTCTCTATAATATAACCCTATATATCTCAGTGATTAGCTTCTCTTATCTATCAATCAACCCGCTTATATATCCCTTAGCTCAGCTTCCTCGCCCTCTATAATTTAACCCTATATATCACAGAGTTTTGCTCCTCTCCCTTCTATCATAAACCCTTATATATCACAGAGCTCAGCTTTTTCCCCCTCTATCATATAACCCCTAATATAACAGAGCTCAGATTCTCTCCTATATCATATACCCTATCATATCACAGGAGCTCCAGGCTTCTCTTCATCTATCATATAAACCCTATATATCAAAGAGCTCAGCGTTTGTGTCTTCTCTCTTATCCTATGACTCTCCTATATATCACAGAGTCTGCTTCTCTCCCTCTATCATTTAACCCTATATATCATAGAGCTCAGCTCCTCTCCCCTCTATAATATACACCTATAAGTTCACAGAGTTAAGCTCCTCTCCCTCTATCCATATAACCCATATATATCTACAGAGCATCAGACCTTTTCTCCACTACTTTTTCATATAACCCTATTTTTCCACAGAGCTCAGCTACATACTCTCTATCATATAAACCTATGTATCACAAGAGCTCAGCTTCTACTCCTCTATATCACTATTATATTTTATATCACAGAAGCTCTGCTTCTATCCCTCTCATCAATATATCCCTATATATCTCAGAGCTTCAGGTTTTCTCCTCTATCATATAACACTTATATATCACAAGAGCTCAGTTCCACTCTAACTCTTCTATCATAGTAACCCTATATGTCACAGTAGGCTCAGCTTCTTCCCTATATCATATAATCCTATAATATCACTGAGCTTCAACCTTCTACTCATTCTACTCACATATACACTTATTATCAAATGAATAAACTTCTATTGTCTATCATTAAAACCCTATTATATCACAGAGCTCAGGCTTCTTCCTATAATCATTATACCCCATATTTAACACAGAACTTTGATTCTCTTCTCAATATATAACCATTTATTTCCAGAGACTCAGCTCCTCTCCTCTTTACATAAATCCCCTATATATCCAGAGCTCAGCTTCTCTATCATATAATCCTATATATCATCAGAGCTCTGCTTATCTCCCTCTAATCATTTAAATCCTTATATATCACAAGTGCTCAGCTTCACCTCTCCTATTTCTTATAACCCTATATATCAAATCAACCCTCATATATCACAGAGCTCAGCTTCCTCTCTCTCTATATATTCTAACCCCTATATATCACAGAGCATCAGGCTCCTCTCCTCTATTCATATAACCCTATATACTCACAGAGCTCAGCTTATCTCTCTACTATAAATATTAAAAATATATTGCACAGAGCTCAGCTTCCTATCCTATGATCATTTACCCTATCATATCACACGAGCTCAGCTATCTCCTCTATATTATAACCCTATATAATCAGAATGCTAGCTCCTCTCCCTCTATCATAATAAACACCATTTATTTTCTAAAGGAGCACAGCCTTTGTGATTTTTCTCTTCCCTTTTATCTTATAACCCTATATATCACAGAGCTCATGCTCCTGTCCCTCTATCATATATACCCTATATATCACATGAGGCTCAGATCTTTCTCCCTGCACTACTTCACTTTTACCTTATAATATCACAGAGATCTTGCTCTCTCCTTATCAATATAACACAGCTATATATCCACAGAGCTCCTCGCTTACTCCGCACTCCATCTTATAACTACCCTTTATATAACATCGAGCTCTGCATACTTCTCCTCTATAATACTAACCCTATATATCACAAAAAAGCTCAGCTTTCTCACTCCTATCATATCTAAACACATATATATCACACGAGCTCAGCTTCTATCCTCGTATATATAACCCTATATATCACAGAGCTCACGCTTTTCTCCCCTCTAATCATATTACCACTATATATCACAGAGCTAAGATCTCTCACTCTATCATATAACCCTACATATCACTGAGATCTGTCTCTCCCTCTTTCATAATAAACTCCCTATATATCACAGAGCTCGCTTCTCCCTCTATAATATATCCCTCCTATATATCACACGAACTCAGCTTCTCTGCCCTCTATCATGATAACCCATATATCACAGAAGCCTCTCAGCTTCTCTCCCTCTAATCATTATAACTCTATTATTATCACAGAGCTCAGCTTCTCTCTATAATATAACCCTTACTATATCAGTATACCACAAAGCCACAAAAGTGAGTTTTAGATCCTAAAACGTTTTCCATACATGTGGCCACACAAAGAGTCTAAATATAAGTAGCGCCAGACCAGGAACATCCAGGGGCATGTGTTCTGAATTCCTGGGACTCATTCATTTCACCACCTGGGGACTCTAATGTTTGTGCGGGCCCCCAGCAGAGGAGTTAACAGCGCTGGAGGCTCTTAGGCCCAGCTTCATGTTGCCCATTTAACAATAATGTTGTCTTCTTAGGGTGTCAGAGGGAGATTTTTTGGGGCCTTTCTTCAGATGCAGGGCCCAATAGAGACTGCTACCTCTGCAAGCCCTATAGCTAGGCTCACAGCCCTCATGCACTACCTCAATGTGCACCAAATGTTTTTTTGGTGGGTTTTTCCTTCAGCTAATTGTATTGTTTTTTTGACCCATTAAACTGCGTTTTTATTTTTGTATTATCTGCACTTAAAAATCTGTGTTCATTTGCATTGCTTGTTTTTTTGCGGTTTGTTAGGTGTTTTTCACAGTACAAATCATTGTGATTCAAAGTACGCAAATATTTAACGAAAAGTAATCTATGCAATCATAACCCCTTTCTGGATTATGTTTTTTCTGTCCTCTGCCCTCTGAAACCATAACTTTTTTTTTTTATTATTCTGTGTCATAGACTTATATGGATTATTTTTTGCCCTATGTCAAGATCGTGCATTTTAATGGTACCATTGACTGTACGATATCATATATTGTGAAATGCACTGTTTGATATAAATGACATTCTGTATTCTGCAGGTCGGTATGATTCCAGCAATACAAAATTGATGTTGTTTTCAATAGGTTTTACTACTTTAAAAAAATTAAAAGTTGTTTATAAAAATTTGCTCTACATTGCCATTTTCTGAGACCAATAACTTTTCTTAAATTTTTCTCTGTGTGATGGCTCATTTTTTGTGACCCTATATATCACAGAGCTCAGCTTCTCTCTTCTATCATATTAACCATATATCTTCACAGAAGCTCCACACTTCTCTCCTCTATCATATATCACCTTTATACAGAGAGCTCGTTCTCTACCCCCTAATCATTTAAACCTATTATCAACTCGAGCTCAGCTTTCTCCTGTATCATATAACAATTATATATCACAGAGCTCAGCTACTTTCTCTATCATATAACCCTTATAATATATAACAGAGCTCATTCTCTCATATGTCATATAACACCTCTATATATAACAAAGCCTCAGCTTCTCTCCTATCATATAACCCTATATATCACAGTGCTCTGCTTATCCCCTCTACTTCAAATAACTCTATTATCACCTTGCTCAGCTTCTCTTCCTGTATCATATAACAACTTTTATCAAGAGTCAGATTCTCTCCCCTCTATCATATAAACCCTATATTATCACAGAGCTCTGCTTCTCTCTCTCTATATCAGATAATCCTATATATCACAGAGCTCAGCTTCTCTCCTCTATTCATATAAACCTAGTATATCACAGAGCTCAGATTTCTCTCTCATCTCTATCAACATACACCCTATATATCACAGAACTCAGCTCCTCTCCCTCGTATCATATAACAATAATATCATTACCACAAAAGCTCAGCTTCTCTCTCCTCTATCATATTAACCCTATATATGACAGAGCTCTGTTCTCTCCCTCTTTCATATAACCTATATATCACAGAGCTCAGACTTCTTCCTCTATCTGTATAACCCTATTTTATCACAGTGCATCAGCTTCTCTACTCTATCATATAACCCGTATATATCACAGAGCTATGCTTCTATCTCTATATTATAACCCTTTAGATCACAGAGCTGTCAGCTTTCTCTCCTACTCTTTATTAACACCTTAATATCACAGAGCTCAGATCCCTCTCCCTCTTTCATATAACCCGTATATAATCACAGAGCTCAGCTTCTCTATTTTATAAACTATATAATCACAGAGCTCAGCTTATCTCCATCTAATCATATAACCATATATATCACAGGAGACTCAGCTTCTCTCCTCTTTCGTATAACCACTATATATCAAGAGCCTCAGCTTCTTCCTCTGATCATATAACCCTATATAATCACAGAGCTCAGCTCCACTCCTCCTTCTATCATATATCCCAATATATCACAGGGCTCATCTTCCTCTCCCTCTATCATATAACCCTATATGTCACAGGGCATAAGCTCCTCTCCCTCTATCATATAACCCTATTATCACAGAGCTCAGCCTTCTCTATCATATAACTATTATATCACAGAGCTAAGTCCTCTCCTCCTATCATTTAACCCAAGATATATCACAGAGCTCAGCTCCTGCATACAATCTATCTTATAACCCTATGTATCACAGAGCTCAGCTTCTCTCCTCTATCATATAACCCTATATATCACAGAGCCTCCTCAGCTTCTCTCCCTCTCAAATCATATAACCCTATGTATACAGAGCTAAGCCTTCTCTCCTCTATCATAAAAACCCTATATATCACAGAGCCTCACTTCTTCTCCTCTATCATACCCGTCCCATAACCCTATATATCACCCCCCCTAAAAATGATGCACCTGTTTTTTTCCATTGCAGCCCACAAAGAATTTTTATTCGATTTGCCATTACATTATATAGAAAATAAAATGATAACATTAAAAAATATAACTTGTCCCACAAAGAAATCTAACACTTATAGCGGTATGTGAGATGAAAAATTAAGTTATTGTTCAGGGAAGTTGGGTTGAAGAAAACAAACTTATTGTTATAACTTTAATAATATATTAAAATGTTCAGGAATGTGGGAGGGTGGGGGGGGTGGCACTCATGAAATGTCTGCACTCCACCCACCAGAGGGTTAAAACAGCCTTGCCTGCAGAGCTTCTAACTGCCCAATAAAGTAAGGGATGCAGCCAACATAATGTGTATCCATTCTCCCTGGGGACCCTATAGTAGAGTCTTGGCTTCCTTATTGGTACATATGACTCTGCGTAGTTCTTACATTTGGGCATGTTGTATTTTGAAAGTAAAATTCTGCAGAAATCTCTAGTTCCACTCACCTGTAAGTGGCTGCTTATCTGCGACATTATACTAAGAACACCGGTTCTCCAAACCTGAGAGCAACCCAGAGAATATAAACAGGAAATATGTGTTTAGGTGGGAGTTCTGTGGAATCTTGTGCTGCTGACCACAGAGGAGATGGGAGAAAGGAAATGTGAAAAACATTGTAAAAATCCAAGTGAATAATGTCTTTCAGCAGCTTGGAATGCTCTTCGTAGGGCTGGTACCTGGAGTCCAGACATGCACACATCTCCAGATTATTGTTATTTTCCTTATAATAATGGTACAAACACATGTAACCAATGTCTGGACTGCATTGTCCTGTGCTGCTGTAATGCTCTCTATTCGCTATTGGTTGACCTGGACTACTCTGGCAGTCACTGAGCGGAGAACTCTTATTAACTGGTCCACAGCAACAGACACATCTATTATTTTTTTTTTTTTTTTTTTTTTTTTTTTCCTAGCAAGGTTTTCATCAATGGCAATTTGATGGTCGAGCATCAATAGCAAGTTAGCGTAAATGATATGTCTGGCAGCTCAGTGGTTAGTGTTGTTGCCTTGTATCACTGGGTTCCTTGATGAAAATCCAATCAAAGACAACTGCATGGAGCCTGTATGTTCTCCTTGTGTTTATATATATTTCCTCCTACATTAAATATATACTGCTAGGTAAATTTGGAATTTGGATTGCGAGGACAGAGAGTGGAAAAAAAAACACTGTTCAGTGCAATGGAATATGTCAGTGTTTATAGTGATAGCCAGTGTTGGATTGAGGTACCTAGGGCCCACCAGTGGAGTTTATTCTTAGGGAACACCAGTGGAGTTCTTTCTTGGGGTCCATCAATGGAGTTGATTCTGGGGTCCCATCAGTGGAGTTGAGTCTGGGGGCCAACCATTGCAATTAATTCTTGGGGCCAGCCAGCAACCAATGAAGTTGATCCTTGGAATCCACCAGTAGATTTCATTTTTGGCACTCACCAGTGGAGTTGATTCTTGGGCTAACCGTGGAAGATGATTTAGAGCATACATGCCAACTCTCCCGTTTTGGCGGGGGAGGTCCCGCTATTTGGCGGGTCCCCCTACCCGCCCACTCCCGGGGGAGTGGCATTCCTACCCGCCGCCAGCAGGCGGCGGGGGCTCTTTAAATGGCCGCGGCGCCGAAGTTGCGCTTAGTGCTCTTTTGTACGCTACTCGGCGCCGCCCGGCCGCTCTACAGGCGGGTAAATGCCCGGACGCTGCGCCCCACTTCACCCGCCCGGAGTCTCGCTGTTCGCAGGGAGGAGGCAGGTGGAACGCTCTCCTCCCTCTCTCCTGTATGTCGGCGCCGGTGTGTGCGCCCGCACATACAGAGTCAGCGCGCAGGCGGGAAGTGGACGCGCGGCTGACAGGGGAGTGGAAGCGGTCGGCTGCTCTCACTTCCCCCTTGCGCGGTGAGGAGATCGGTCGGGAGCTGGGCAGGCTGCAAGAGCCTGGTGAGGTAAGTGGATTTTATTATTTAATATTTTATTACCTATAGGGGGGGGGGGCTCGCCGGCAAAATGGGGGCCTACCGGCAACAGAGGGGGCACTACCGGCAAAAGGGGGCATCTACCTGGGAAAGGGGGGCACTACCCGGCAACAATGGGCACTACCTGCAACAGAGGGGGCACTACCTGGCAAAAAAGGGGGCACTACTGGGCAACAAGGGGGCACCTACCTGGCAAAAGGGGCCTACTGACAAAATGGGGGCACACCTGGCAACAGGGGGCACTACTGGGAACAGAGGGGGGATCTACCTGGAAAAATGGGGGCACTAAACCCCTTTGGGAAAATGGGGGCATCTACCGGCAACAAAAGGGGGCACTACCGGCAACAAGGGGCACTAGCTGGCAACAAGGGGGAACTACTGGGGAAAATTGGGGGACTAGCTGGCAAAAATGGGGGGACCTACCGGTAACAAAGGGGGGCACCACCCGGGTACAGAGGGGCACTACTGGGTAAGGGGGCATCACCTGCCTGTAAAAGGGGAAATACCTGCTTATGGGGGGGTTACACCGGCTATTAAAGGGATCTACCTGGCTTTTCCAAAGCCGTTATGCAGTTTTGGGGAGTGGGTGTGTTTTTAAGGGGGCGTGGCAAAACGGAAAAATGGGCGTGTCCCTCAATTTTTGAAAGGGCGGCGCGCTACGCGCGCCGCCATCTACATTCTCCTGCTTTTTCATTTTCAAAAGTTGGCAACTATGTTCTAGAGGCCCACCCCACAGCTACTGCTCATGCATCTTAAACACTGCCTCTGTTTCCCTTTTCCCCTTTCTCTCTGCCTTTTCCAAGGATGTATATATAGTTTATAAGAAACTCCAGGTTTACCATGCTCAGAGGCCTACCGGGGGTTTACCTTGTTCTCCTGTTGGCCAGTCTGAGGCTGACGATAGTTGAACAGTGTGCAACATTGAGGTAGCCATACACATTAAACCCTTAGGGTATGTTCACATGGCTTATTTTGGTACTCATTTTGCCGCGTATTTCGCTGCGTATTGCAGTAATCCATAGCTCTCATAGAGAGCTATGGAATACACATTGTCCCCCCGCATGTACAATACGATCGTATTGTACGCGCGGGGAGATAAGTGACATGTCAATTGTTTGCAGCGATTATGCGCCGCGAACAGTGCATGTCAATGGGGCCGTGTGAACATACCCTTACTGATATTTGACGTATGGGTACTTCATAATGATGTAAAGGGAGTATGGAGCATGCATGCTCACTCAAATGCAATGGGTTCCAGCTGTTAATTACTTCTCCCTACCACCCCATAAACATGTATGTTTGGTTTATTTCCCATGGAAAACCGAGCAAATGAAAACCCATGCAACAATATTAGATCATCAGCTGATCCCACCAAAATTGCTGGGCTCACTCAAGTTCAGTTTAATGTGTGCCTAGGATACAGACACAATAATTCAGCCCTGATTAGCTGAATGCCCCAATATGGTTTTATATCTGAACATGAACCAAGAAATGAATGCTACATGTAAATTTACCTAAAATGTTTTTCTGTTTTAGGAGCTTCCTGGTAGGGTAATAGAAGTAAAGTAAAAATCTTACAGAGGTGTTTAGTTCCTCCTGATCTCTTTAGTTTTCAGCTGGGAAATGGTTTATAGACAGGGCTCAGTAGGGTGGTTTAAGGGTACAGCCACGTGAAAAAATACTTGTCAGAATCCTAAAACAGCGACAGCAGACGACTATTTGAACACTGTTCTACACAAGAACCTGAGGATTTTTAACCCGGTTTTCGTCTTTTGGTACGGATTTTGCCGCAGTTTTAGGATTCAGTTTTTCAATAGTTTTTTCATCATGTAGCACTATTCAGTAGTATTCAGCACTATTTTTACGTGGATCCACGACAAAATCCGCACCAATAATGAGCACAAAACTTTCTGGTCATTTTTCATGTCATCATATTGACGTGTGGACTACAACTCAGATTTTTAATTGAGGTCTATGGGGATGGTTTTACAGTCGTTTTTTGACATTTTTAAAAATCTGAAATTTGTGTGAATTTCCTACTAAAAATGCTTGCCGTGTAGGCGGACCCTAAGGCCTCGTTCACAACGGCTTATTCTGCCGGCGGAATTGGCGCCGTTCACTGCGCGCCGGATTTGCGCTGCAGTACGGCGCCAATCCGCGGCAGCAATTACGGTAATCCACTGTTCTCAATGAGAGCAGTGGAATCCGTCGCTCCTCCCCGCTCGGCGAATCCGCCGCGGGGGGAGAAAGTGACATGCACATTATTTACGGCGCGGACGCGCCATGAACAATGCATTGTCTATGGGGCCGGGAGCGGCGCCCCCGCCGCTCGCTCCGGCCCCGCCCCCGTCCCGCCCCTTATTCACGGCGGATTTGTGCGCTCAATACGGCGCACAAATCCGTCGGGAATAAGCCGTGTGAACACGGCCTAACAGTCTTTATTTTTATGTTGCAAACAGAGCAGTGAGGGGAGGCTCCTGCTGCAGCCAGTTGTCTTAAATGGGTTTTCTCACTACAAAGATTAGCTTTCAACTTGAAGGGATTGTTAAATTGTAAAGTTATTTTTCTAACTTCATTGGTCAATAGAGTTTACTTTATTCAAGAGATAAGAGCATTATGTGCTCTTGAGTGTTCCCCGTTCTTTTTTTTGGTAACCTGCATCTTAGACCACACTCTGTTGTTTGATTTGAGTAGAGAGTGACATCATTACCCCACGGACCCAAGATTAGCTGTTGTTTTACTGATAAGCTACTGTATTTCTCCTCACTGTCCATGTAGCTTTGTTTACTTACAAATTAGATCTTCTACATTGTCCTTTCTAATGTCTCAGCTAGTTAAGATAGGCTAAATAGGCTAATCAGTGCTACAGGACCACCCACAGCCTGAGGAGAGCAAAGTGAAAAAAATTCCTGGCTTTGACTGTGAAACTGCATAGTGAGAAAACCCATTTTAGCTAGTAGTGTAGTTTGTGGGGGTGCTGGTGGGTCACACTGTTTGACTCCTTTCCTCTTGATAGAACAGTACATGTTTTTACTTTATTATAGACTTGAACTACACACAGACATTTTGTAGAGTCCATTGTGACTTTGGGGCAACAAATATATAAAACAAGTAAGATATGGATAGTAAAGCTGCTTAAAAAATAACTTGAAGCTTTTACCTGTATGCAACCCTGGCACTAGATCCACAGTCTTTCTATTATGTGTGCTAAAGGGGTTTTCTCACAAAGGTTAGCTTTTAGCATGAAGGGACAGTTAAATTAAGACTTGTTGTTTTAAATACATTGATCAATAGATTTTATTTTAGTCATGAGATAAGAGTGTATTTTTTTCTCTCAGTGCACACAGGTTTTTATGGAAACCTGCATAACCAGGAACATAACACATTATCAAATGATCAGGGAGGACATAACTCTGTTATCTGATTTGAGCAGAGAGCAGGGAGTGATGTCACCCCACAAACAGACTGAGCTCCAAAGAAAAACAAATTATCTGTCAGGGCTGGGCGGCGCTCGGTCTGCAGGGAGCAATGTTCTGCAGCAGCTCATTTGCAACCCCATCCCGAAGACAGTCTGCTCGCAGCACTGGTGAGTGACCGAGGTCCAGCCACTCCGGACAGGGTGTGTCGCACCCAGCCTATGGGAGGAAAAAAAAACCCGAGCCCGCTCCAATCAGCTACAGGGGTGGTGTAATCCGTGAGGGTGGGGGAATCACATTTAAAACTCCCGCAGACTGAGTGCTACGCCTGTGATATTTCCTGCGCCTCATAAACCTGTGCTTATTGCTTGTTTGCTTACCGGTACCTGACCACGGCTTGTACCCTGACCCTGTCTTTACGTTCTGATTTTGTACTTCGCTCCCGTTTGGCTTTTTGACCCCCGGTTGTTTACATATACACTTCGGTTCTGTTTGGAGGTTGGGTGTTCCTGATTTGATATTACCCGACTGTCAGACTATTCATCCTCCTGACGCCCCAGCAATCTAGGCAGCGCAGGACTGCGCCCATATGGGCGTCTGCCGCCTATGGCAGCACGTCAGTGCATGGACAGTGGGCTGGGATCCATCAGGGCTCACTATACTGCTCCTTGACTTGACATTAACGCAGGCAAGGCCGTTACTCGCTCTAACCCTCACTATGAAACCCCATGACAGCTCTGGTAGGTGCAAGATGCAGGGGCTAACCAGCTAGTCCAGATCTGGCGCTAGAGTAAAAAACAACAGAGACTTCCTCTGAGTCCCAATAGTCCCCCTGCACTATCTTCCCCTCCCTCTGAAGCCCCCTATCCAGGAAGGCCTTTTTGGCAATTTAGAGAGGGATGTTCCGCCTGAATTTTAGGCTCCGCCCAAGTACCTTAGGTCAATGAGGAGTAAAGAAGTGGAACTGTTTTATGTCCCTACTTCAGGTCCCCCCCCCAGGAGTGGGCATTCTCTTAACCAACCCGGTTCGTCAGAACGTCCCTTCTTTAGGACAGTTTCTTTGCCTCATAGGTACTTTTATGACCCCTTGATGAGGGAAGCTGTGGCCAGCTCAGCTGATCACCATGAGGCATGCTAAAAAGACTGTGAGGAGTATAGCTCCAATTTCGGCCTGGTGTGATTTCCGTCTGTGAATGACCCAGCTCTCAGATGCCAGTTTAAATTAGGTTAGCTGACCATGTGAAGGATTTTAATTTGTGGCTTAACCCTACCCCTGGTAAATTTAAATGAGCTATGGCACCTACCATGTATCTCTGGACAAACCTTTTTTAGGGAAGAACATCGGAAATGTCCTATTGCAGCGGTCCAACCATGGGGTCACCCTCTTACTCCCGTAGTTTCCGATTTCAACCCATAGAGAAGCCCATGCATAGTGGGGCTTCATCCGCGACTTCTGCCTAGTGACCGTAGGACCTACTCGACGCACCCAGGGATGTACTCTAATGTGGTAAGATGGGACACACATTCGGGAGGATGCTCCCAAAAAGGAAGACCAGGCCAAAAAACAGCAGCGAATAGGTGATTTGCCGGAAAGTCACCTAGCAAAACAGTATTTCCACTTGTAATCACAAAAATTGCTAGCTCCAGTTTAGATCACATATTTATCGTTGTGTGGTTCTGGATGCGTTTGTGTTCTGGATCATCCTTCTAATTTTGTTGATATGCGTCCTTTCGTCCTACCTATCCTAGGTCAAGGTCCTTTTACTTTTTGGGATGGGAAACTCGCTATCTGATTCTCTACGGTTTGGCTATTGACTCCAACCCACTAGCCGGGCACAATCCAACATTGAACAGAGCTGGAGAAGTTGTCCGTGATCCATACATATTGAAAGTGTATTCTATTCAATTTATATCTATTTGTTATCATGGAGGGGCAGCCCCGCTGATGGGGTTTTGGGGCAGCCCTGCTTCAGAAACATAACCCGTTTTGACTGAATTTCGGTGAATTAATCAAGTGGGGACAACGTGTGTTGACAGATGTCTCCCCTACTATACTGGCAATACTGAGGGGAGCAGATGCTGTTTTCGTTCGTGAACTTTTCTGCATATTTTCCTCAAACAGTTGAGATACAACCCCCTCATAGATTTTACCACTAGTCTAGTGCCTTTGACCTTGTGTCCCAGAGCGAGGTTTCCCATGGGGAGGATATATAATACCTTTCTGGGTCCAGGAGAGAGAGTAAGCCAAGAAGCAATATATTTTGCAGAAAGCGTACAGAAGGGGCATATCCGACCTCTCTGTCTCCCATGGGTGCAGGGTTTTCTTTGTAGAAAAAAAGGATGGAGGCCTCCGTCCATGCATAGATTACCGGATATAGTAAGAGGGGACATCTGCTTTGAATGTCCCCGAAACGCGTCAGTTTGAGGGTCATCCTACACAGTGTGCTTGTCTATTGTTACTGGCCATGCACTAAGCATATAGTTTTTATGAAGATTTAATAAACTTTTTGTGCTTTAACTGCTATATATTGGAATTGCTGGATCGTTTTTTCGTTTCATTGGATGCTACACTCTGACCATGTGGATCCGGCATTGGTAGTTCCAGTGGAGGTGGTGAGCTGGCAAATTCTTTCTTTTTTCAACTATAGATTACCGTAACTGAAAAATAACGGTAAAAAAACCAATCCTATGTACCTAGACCACTGATCTGTTCATCAGATCCAGGAGCAAAAGGTTTTCCAAGTTGGATCATAAGGGGCCTATAACCAAAACCGTATCCGAGAAGGGGATGAGTGGAAAACCACGTTTAACACTACCAGAAGGTCATTTTGAGTATCTGTGAGAGTATCTGGTGATCAGTTTGTGTAGTGTATTGCTCCCGTGGTGTGTTTCCCAGAAATTGGTTAATGATAATGATGTTTTCTAAACTCATGGTTATATTTTATGGTCGTTTACCTGATGACATTTTAATCATTCAGAAGAATTGGACGTACTCACCACGTTTTAAACACGAACGACGGTATTGCAAAACCTGAAGGAAAATAGTTTTGTTTGTCAAGCTTGAAAAATGTGTTTTCGGGGTGCAAGGAGGTACCTTTTCTTGTACATCCCTGGACTCCTAACTCATTTCGTATGGACCCCGGTAAAATTCAGGCTATTCTTGATTGGGCTCCGCCTTCAATCCCTGAAGGCCCGTGCGTGGTTCCTAGGATTGCTAAAACTAACCGTAAATTTATTCTAATTTTTCTGTCTTCGTTCTGGCCGTTTTACTGACAAGACCAGAAGGGCGAAGTACATAAAGCACCCTGAGGCCATAGAGGCATTTGAGAAGCTTAAGCAGTTGTTTTGTATCAGCTCCTGTGTCGATTCAAGCAGACCAAAGCAAACCCTTTGTCGTTGAGGTTGATGCTTCCTAGTATTGCGCAGTAGCGGTCTTGTCTCAGTGGGTCCGCTACTATGACTAACCTTCGCCTTGTGCCTTCTTTTCACGTAATGTTCCTCAGCTGAAAGGAATTATGATGTTGGGAACCGTGAGTTGTTGGCAATAAGTGGGCTTTCGAGAATGGGCCACTTTCCTCGAAGGTGCCGCACATAGGTCACGGTTTTACTGATCATGAGAACTTACCTTTTTAGAGAGTGCTAAAAGGTTAAATCCACGTCAGACGCATTGGGCCTTATTTTTTACGCGCTTCAACTTTGTTGTTACTTACAGACCTAGTTCTAAAAATGTGAAGGCTGATGCTCCATCTAGAAGCTTCTGTGCCAGCAATGCATCCCAGTAGGATCCAGTACCTATATTGCCCAAGGAGACTGTTGTCTCAGCTATTTCCCTGATTTTAGCCACTGAGATTACCGTATATACTTGAGTATAAGCTGGGTTTTTCAGCCCAAAAAATGAGCTGAAAAACTCTACCTCGGCTTATACTCGAGTCACTGTCGGCGCTCGGGCGCTGCGATGGCCCGAGTGCTGACAGGGACGCTTCAGTTATGTGCGACTCCTCAGGAGCGCATATAACTGAAGGCCGAGTGAGCGCACAGTGTCCAGACGCTGCAGTGGTCCGGGCACTGTCCGCGATCCCTTCACCTACATGCGACTCCTCCGGAGCGCATATAAGTGAAGGGAAACCACTGCGGGGCACAGAGCGTCTGCGGCCGCCCGCAGTTTCCGGCACAGGCAGCGTGTGTCATCACGCTGCGTGCGCGGCCTGATGACATCACCGCCTGTGCCGAGAAGATGCAGGAATCGCGCGGGAGGCCGGAGCAGAGAGGAGGCGGAGCGGCGAGGGAGACGGAGCAGCGGGGAGCCAGGTAAGTGATTGTTTTTGATTTTTTAAAACTGTCTATGCCTGCCTACAGCTGCCTATACCTGCCCTATGCCTGCCTACAGCTGCCTATACCTGCCCTATACCTGCCTACAGCCGGCCCTACAGCTGCCTATATCTGCCCTATACCTGCCCTATACCTGCCCTTTACCTGTCCTATACCTGCCTACAGCTGCCTATTCCTGCCCTATACCTGCCTACAGCCAGCCCTATACCTGCCTACAGCTGCCTATACCTGCCCGAGACCTGCCTACAGCTGGCCCTACAGCTGCCTATACCTGCCTACAGCTGCCTATACCTGCCTACAGCTGCCTATACCTGCCCCTATACCTGCCCTATACCTGCCTACAGCCAGCCCTATACCTGCCTACAGCTGCCTATACCTGTCCTACACCTGCCTACAGCTGCCTATACCTGCCCTACAGCTGCCTATACCTGCCCTACAGCTGCCTATACCTGCCTACAGCCGGCCCTATACCTGCCTACAGATGCTTATACCTGCCTACAGCCGGCCCTATACCTGCCTACAGATGCCTATACCTGCCTACAGCCAGCCCTATACCTGCCCTACAGCTGTCTATACCTGCCTACAGCCGGCCTATACCTGCCCTATACCTGCCTACAGCCGGCCCTATACCTGCCTACAGCCGGCCCTATACCTGCCTACAGCCTGCCCTATACCTGCCTATGGGGCCATATACCTGCCTATTACCTGTCTATGGGGCCATTTACCTGCCTATTACAATTTTAAAATTTACCAGTAGCCGCTGCATTTTCTACCCTAGGCTTATACTCGAGTCAATAAGTTTTCCCGTTTTTTGGGGCAAAAGTAGGTGCCTCGGCTTATACTCGGGTCAGCTTATGCTCGAGTATATACGGTAAGTCCCACGAGGATATGAGACCTGCTAATTGTCCTGTTTCGAAGGTCTTTGTCCCCACTCAGTTCCGGCTATGAGTATCAAAAGAATTTCATGATTCTGTGTTATCTGGGCATCCTGGAGTGTCTGGCACACAAAGGCTTATTTCACGTATTTACTGGTGGCCGTCATTGCCTCGTGATGTTGAGGCCTATGTGGCATCTTGTGAGGTCTGCGCTCGGGCTAAGGATCCCAGAACTCGTCCTCCTGGTGAACTATGCCCTCTACCTATACCTGAGCATCCATGGACCCACATCTACATGGATTTTATGACGGACCTTCCCTCTTCGGATGGCAAAACAGTTATTTGGGTGGTAGTGGACCGATTCAGTAAGATGTGCCATCTTGTTCCTTTAAGGGGGGTTACCTTCCTCCAAACAACTTGCTGAACTCTTTGTCAAACACATTGTCAAGCTTCATGGTTTACCAGAGAAAATCGTTTTGGATAGAGGGGTTCAGTTCGTTTCTCAATTTTGGAGAGCCCTTTGCAAGGCTTTGGGTTTCACCCTGTCCTTCTCCTCTCCCTTCCACCCAGAGACTAATGGGCAGACAGAGAGGGTAAATCAAATGGTAACACAAAAACTCAGTTGTTTTGTATCGGATCAGCAGGTAGACTGGGTAAAATACTTATCATTGGTTGAATTTCCCCATTAACAATAAAGGATAGTAGCTGTCTGGGGACCTCACATTTTACTGTAATTAGGGTTTTTTCACCCAAGACATGCGTCATTTTCCAGTGTTTATGTCTGATCACAGCGGGGTGGATGTTATCATTAAAGATCTGTGCACAGTCTGGGCCCAAGTTCAGAAGAACTTGGTTCATACCCAGAACATCCAGAAGAAAAATTCTGATAGACGGCGTCTTTGTTCTAGTGGGTTTGCGGTTTGGGATAAAAAATGGTTATCCACCCGAAATCTGCGATTGAAAGTTCCCTCTGGTAAACTCGCGCCTCAATTTGTAGGTCCATATGTGATTCAGGAGGTGGTTAATCTGGTGGCATATCATCTCAAATTACCCTCTTCTCTCCGTATACATAACGTGTTCCATCATGCACTTCTTAAGAGGTATATTCAACCTGTGACTCCGCCCTCTAGACCTCCTCCTCCAGTTTGCATATTTTGGATTCTCGTAAGGTCCAAAGGTCACTGCAGTACCTGGTCCATTGGAAGGGGTATGGTCCTGAGGAGAGATCATGGGTTCCAGCGAAATCCATGCTGATCACCTGGTGAGGGAATTCCATGAGTCTCACCCGGACAAACCCAGACCAGGGAAGGGTCCGGTGGCCCCTCCTAAAAGGGGGGGTCCTGCGAGGGCTGTTACGCAAAAACTCCGGTGTTTGGTCTCCGATCAGCAGGGAGACTGGGTGAAATATTTACCTTTGGCAGAATTCGCTATTAATAACCAGGATAGTAGCTCGTCTGGGGTATCTCCATTTTTCTGCGATTATGGCTTCCATCCTAGGCATGCATCTTTGTCCGGCGCTACTTCTGGTCATAGTGGGGTGGATGTCATCGTTAACGATCTGTGCACAGTCTGGCCCCAAGTTCAGAAGAACTTGGCTAATGCCCAGAACATCCAGAAGGAGAAATGTGATAAGAAGCGCCTTTGTGCTGGAGAATTTAAGGTGGGGGATAAGGTTTGGCTCTCTACCCGGAATCTTCGCCTAAAGGTCCCCTCTGGTAAGCTTGCGCCGCGCATTGTGGGACCCTATATCATTCTGGAAGTAATTAATCCAGTGGCCTACCGGCTCAAGTTACCCTCGGGTTTCTGGGTACATAATGTTTTTCACCTGTCACTCCTAAAGAGATACGTTCCATCCGTTGTCCCACCTGCTGAACCTCCTTCCCCTGTGAGAATTAAGGGGGAGTTGGTGTGAGAGTTAAGGGGGAGTTGGAGTATGAGGTGGCTCGAATCATTGATTCTCGCAAGGTACAAGGGTCGCTGCAGTACCTGGTGCATTGGAAGGGTTACGGTCCTGAGGAGAAGTCGTGGGTTCCTGCTAAGTCCATGCATGCTGAATCCCTTATCAAGGAATTCCACGACGCTCACCCAGAGATATCCGGACCAGGTAAGGGTCCAGTGGCCCCTCCTAAAAGGGGGGGGGTACTGTCAAGGTATGTCCGTCCGGGCAGCCTTCCACCCGTCTTATGCAACGACCTGCAGGGGTTAAGCCTCGGACCACACCCGGGGAGAAGTGCTGCTCCTGAGCCAGGAGTGACTGCTCTCAGGACCAATCGGAGGGCCCGGATTCCACACCAATCTGCTGCGGGGGCGGTGTCCGGGCAGACCTTGTAAACCTCCTCAGTTCCTCCAGGCTTTGCCTGTCAAAGGTGTTCCCTTGCGTTTTCCCTGTTATTCTGTTTTGCGGTTGTCTTCCTGTGCTTCTGACCTCGGCCCGTTTCTTGACCTCGCTTGTTGCCTCTGATTCTGTACTGCGCTCCTCACCGTGTTTGGACTCCGGCTTGTTTCTGACCATTCGTTTGCCTCACGTTTCTTGGCTTATCCGTTACCTCACCGTTGCCGACTCGGACTGTTTGACACTTGGTTTTTCCCTGATGGCCCTGCACTTAGCAGCGTAGGGACTGTCGTCCAGTTGGGGTCTGCCATCTAGGGCAGCACGCCAAGTAGGCAGGGACAGTGGGCTGGGTACAGTCAGGGCCCACTGCACCTCCTCTGACGTGACACCGGCAGACTGAGTGCTACGCCTGTGATATTTCCTGGCTGCCTTCATACCTGTGCTTATTGCTTGTTTGCTTATCCGTGTACCTGACCTCGGCTTGTTTCCTGACCCTGTCTTACGTTCTGATTTTGTACTTCGCTCCCGTTTGGCTTTTGACCCCGGCTTGTTTACGTTTACTCTCCGGTTCTGATTTGTGGCTTGGCGTTCCCGATTTGTTATTGACCCGGACTGTCTGACTATTCTTCCTCCTGACAGCCCCAGCACTCTAGCAGCGCAGGGACTGTCGCCCAGTTGGCGTCTACCACCTAGGGCAGCATGTCAAGTAGGCAGGGACAGTGGGCTGGGTTCCAGTCAGGGCTCACTGTACTTCTCTTGACGTGACATTATCTCTAACAAGATTAGCTGTTTTACTCATACGCCTTTGCTTATCCTCCTCACAGCCTGTATAGCTTTGTTTGCTTACAGAATAGGTCTCCTGCACTGCTCTTTGTAATGCTCGTAACTGAGAGGCTAGATATGCTAATCAGTGCTATAAAAACACCCACAGCCTGACAAGAGCACAGTGAAATAAAAACTGCCTATGACTGTGAAACTGCATAGTGAGAAAACCCCTTTAAAGCTAGATAGAGAATTGTGAAGAGAAGGAGGGGAAAATGGCTGATCATCTGTTCTAGCAAAGTCTTTAGAAACCCTGGGTAAGACATTGTGGCCCAACAGCAACCCCACAAACTACACCACTAGCTTAAAGGGGTTTTCTCACTATGCAGTGTCACACTTACAGCCAGCTTTTACTTCACTCTGCCCTTTTCAGCCTCTGGGTGGTTCTGTGGCAGTGATTAGCATATTTAGCTTATCTACTAACTAGCTGAGACAGTACAAAGAGCAGTGCAGGAGATCTAATCTGTCAGCAAATAAAGGTATACAGGCTGTGAGTAGTTAAAACAAAGGCTTATCTTGTTAGAGATAATTAGTTTTTCTTTGGAGCTCTGTTATCAAATCAGATAACAGAGGACGGTGTGGTATGCAGATTACCACAGAAACCTTTGTGCACTGAAAGCACATAAAAACACTCTTATCTATTAACTAAAGTAAAATTTGTTGACCAACATATTTAGAAAAAGTCTTCATTTAACTTTCCCCTTATGTTGCAAGCTAATCTTTGTAGTGAGAAAACCCTTTTAAGGCACATAATATAAAGGCTTGGGATCTAATGCAAGGGATGCATACACATATCAACTTCAAGCTATTTTTTGTGCAGCTTTACTATCCATGTCTTACTTATTTATATCTTGGGTGCCCCAAAGTCACATCGTGCTCTACAAAATGTCTGTGTGTAGTCCCAGTCTATAATAAAGCAAAGATATGTGCTGTCCTATCAAGGGGAAAGGGGCAGATGGGAGACATACATGGACATATGGAAGCCAGAAGTCTTGTGTACATTTTTCTAAAGGCCAAGGTTACAATTAAATGAGAACACCAAAAGGAAGGGAAGGAAGAAGTATTTACCCTGAAAATGGTTTCTCATTAATCTTTCCAATGTTTTCTAGGTCCATTGCAGGTGACAACATCATGGCAGTTTTGAAGATTCATTTGAATGAAGATATTGTCTCATTAACAATTCCTGAAGTAGAGCTCTTCTGCTGTGAAGCGGAGATCTTGGCGACCATACTGTATGAAGTTTTTTATGTACAATTGCACATCCAAGCAGCCGGTTTATGGACTTGTGGAGCATATTGCAATATAGGAGTGCTGTGACATGCATAAAAACAGTTGTTCATGAAGCCCTGTGAGCTTTGCTTTGGAGCTAAAGTGCAGCAAATTTAGCTCATTTCACATTTTATGAAAATCAACATATACTAATATATGTACCTGTATCAAAGAGATTATCCACTGTAATCACAGACCGTTCTGCTGATGGTGCCACCGACCATCAGCTGTGATAATAGAGGAGAGGAATCCTGAACAACAAAGTGCTCTCTACAAACTGATTTCGTCTTCTATGCATTCAGTCAGGTCTGACCCTTAGGTTCTCTGTAGACCAGTTCTCCCCATGCTTATCTGTTTTTTTCACAGCCTCTTTCAATTGCATGATGTTTATTCCCATGTCAATCTTGGTGGTATCCAACCAACGGGTCTTTGGTTTCCCCTATTTTTTCCATTAACCATCCTGCGTAGAATTTCCTTTTCTAGCAAATTTGCGCTCTCCACATGACCAAAATAGATCAGCTTCTGTTTGGTGATCCTGCTTTCCAGGGACAATTCTGGGTTTATACAATAAAAGACATCTTTGTTGGTGATCCTAGCTGTCCATGGGATTCATACAAGTCTTCTCCTGCATCACAGCTCAAAAGTATTGATTTTTCTTCTCTCTGCTTTCATGAGCATCCATGTCTCACAGCAAAATGTTTCAATTGGAAACTCAATGGCAGCAATCAGTCTTTGTTTGCTGGTGACCGAGATATCCTTGCATTTCCATATTAGATCTATGCTCATCATGGCTGCATGCCCCGGTGCTAAGCAACGTTTGATCTCTGCTGTCGAACCACCAGTGTGATCAATGAAGGGTCCAAGAAAAACAAATCTGTTGGCCACCTTTATTTCCACATTGTTGATCTTTATGAGGACTTCCTTTTTGGTGGGTGTCATGATCCTGGTCTTCTTGATGTTAAGGTAAAGCCCTATATTCTTGCTTTTGTTCTTTCAGCTTCATGATCAGCTTCTCCAGGTCCTTTTCACTTTTTTTGTCAACAGGGTTGTATCATCTGCATATCTCAGATTGATGATTGCTTTTTCACCTATTTTAACCCAAATACTTAAAACATCTACTTTCTAACGATTACTTCTACATAGAGGATAAAAAGGAAAGGTAAGGAGAGATACATCCTTGTCTTCCTCCATTTTTTGTCTCAAAACTTTCTGTATCTATTTACCTGGTTCGCACTGTGGCTTTTTGATTATCATAGAATCATCTGATTAACCTGAACAGGTGTGACAGCACTTCTACCCC
Source organism: Phyllomedusa bahiana (assembly GCA_025379985.1). NCBI lineage: Eukaryota > Metazoa > Chordata > Amphibia > Anura > Hylidae > Phyllomedusa > Phyllomedusa bahiana. The sequence goes on from JAODAL010015286.1 coordinate 42,082, forward strand.
ACTCATTGCTACCCAAAGCTTACCATGCTCAACACAGTCAGAAGCCTTGGTATAATTAACTGAGCTCAGGTAGAGCTTCTCCTGGTACTCTCTCACCTTTTCTATGTTCCACCTCAGGTGTGCAATATGATCAAGGGTTCCTCTGCCCTTATGAAATACAGTTGGAGCATCAGAAAATTTTTCATCAAGGCTGAGGGTGATTGTTCTATAGTTGTCTTTAGCAGTAGGATGAAAACTGATCTTTTCCAGTCATTTGGCAATGTGCAGGTCTTCTAGATCTTCTGGCACAGTGTTGCCACTGCAGCTCTTGTGAATGGTTTGTACAGCAGGGAATCCATCAATGCTGAGTGCCTTGTTGTTCAGCAGCTGCCTGAGCACCCAATCCATTTTAACCCCTTAACGACTGCCGCCGTCTTCTGGCGTCGCGTGGTGCAGGTCGTTCGTCTGTAGTGACGACTTTTGACGTGATTGCAGACATCGGGGTTTGCGGCCCCCGGCGCCATAGCAGTGAACAGAGAACTTTACAGCCCTGTTCCCAGCGCAGCCTCTACAAGCGCCGGGGAGCAGGGGAAACCTCCGCTCCCAGCGCTTAACCCTTTAATTTCTGCGGTTCGTGACCATGGCATAATCAAAGTACTTTCCCCTGCTGTCAGGTGATCGAGACTCCAGTGACCCGACAGAGCCCGAGGAATGGCTGCACAGTCAGCCCTGGGGGCCTAGAGTAGCCCCAGGGCTGTCTGTGTAACAAGCCAGTGATCAGGGCAGACTGTGTGCTTACCTGATTGCTGCCGGTATCAAACTGATACAGATTATAATGTATTAGCATATATAAATATGCTAATACATTACTTGGTGTAAAAAAAAAAAGTAACAGTTTTCCCCTCATGGGATTAAAAAAAAAGTAAAAAACATTAAATGCATAGAAAAAAAAAAAAATAAATTAAAAAAAAAATATTTAATAAAAAATTATTGTGCATACATTACACACAAAAAACCTTATACACATTAGGTAGCCACATGACTGTAATAACCTGTATAATTAATCTAACAAGTTATTAAGTGTGAAACGTGAATGATGTAAAAAAAAAAGTAAAAAAAAAATTCCATTTTTTTATTTTAAAAAATTGAAAAAAAATTATGCAATAATTTATAAGTGAACAACTCATCCAAAATAAAATGAGGCCTTGTACAACTGTGTCACTGAAAAATTCAAAAAGTTACGAAGTTGAAATGCAAGGAGGCAAAAACTAAAAAAATGTGCTGGTCATTAAGTACTTTTTAGGCGTTTGGCTTAAGGGGTTAAATAGTTCCGGTTCTGCTTCCTTATGGCCCTGAGCTCCTCAGTTTGTTTTTTGCAGGTACTAGCATCTGGTTCCTCTGTGTTTCCTTTCTATCTCTGCTTGATGTCCTGCTGGTGACTAATTTTATTCCCATCGCAGACTTTGATAGTTGTCTTGCCAGCTTAGAAAGGTTTTTTCACTTCACCATAGCCTTTTTATAGGCTACTTGAAGGTTTATGAACTGACTTTCTGGCTTCTCTTTGGAAATTGCCATTGAGGATCCTCATTCAACCTCATTCAACTTGCCTTTAGCTTCTCTCTGAAGGTTGATTGCAGTCAACAAATTTCTTCCATGTACTGACTTCTTATATGGCTTGTGGTCTTGAGCAGTTTCAGTAATGATCTATTGTATTACTTTTATCTCTGCTCACAGCTCATCTGATTACCCCTTATTCCTGCTTGAGCAGATTGAACCTCTTATTAACTTCGATTATATACTGTCCAGGGATTTTACTGACATCTTTGGATGACGGAATGCTTGATCTTGCATAGTCTGACCCTGACTTTGGAGTTAGTGGTCAGAACCACAGTCTGTGTCTGGTAGGGTTTTGTAACGGTCTGGTAGTGGATCCGCTGGACCACCGCAGGCGATGGCGTAAGCCCACACCAGGGAGTGGAATCTAAGTGGGTCCCGGTATTCACCAGAGCCCGCCGCAAAGCGGGATGGACTTGCTGCGGCGGGAGTCCACCAGGTCACTACCACTGGCAGGGCTTGCCTGCGGTGGCGGCCAAGGGTAACGAGGTACAGGATCGGCAGGCAGGCTCATAGTCGGGGACAGGCAGGAGGTCAGGACAGGCGGCTCTGGTTCGTAGACGGTAAACGTAGGCAGGAGGTCGGTACACGGTAAGGCAAGACAGGAACACTTTAGAACGCTTTCACCACGGGAATATACACCAAGGATCCGGCGAGGGCCGGCAGGAAGAGGCCGGACCTAAATAGCAGTGCCTGGCAAAGACCAATTACCGGCGCACTGCCCCTTTAAATCTCAAACAGCCAGGCCGCGCGCACCCTAGGGGGCAGAGCCACACACCGGGAGACCGAGACTGACTGAGCAGGAGCATGGCTGGGTAAGTGGACGCCGGCGGGGGTCGGGACATGAGCGGACCCCGAACCCGACGTGCGGGACGGGGCTCCGCTGGGAGCAGGAGCACGGGCGCGTCTGCGACCCGGGACAGAGGTCGCAGGGGCGTCCGTGACAGGTTTTAGTGGAGAAAATTCATCTCTTCCAGGATGTAGTTGAACTGGTTGCAATGTTGCCCATTTGGGGAAGTCCAGGTGTAGAGACAACAACTCCAAGACTTTATGCTGAAGACATGCTGGGGGATGCAGCAAGATAATAACCCAAAATAGACAAATCAACTAAAGAATGGTTGAAAAAGCAGACAACTTACAGTGGGTTGCAAAAGTATTAATACCCCCTTGAAGGGTTCCTCATTTTTAAACATTACAGCCACCAACTCTGATGTCCCTAAATAAAATCCAGTGTAAACAATTGCCTTTAGAAGGCACCTAATTAGTAAATAGAGTCCATCTGAATGCAATTCATTCTCAGTATAACTCTAGATGTTTTGTGAAGACCTCTGAGATTTGTTAGAGAGCAATAGTGAACAAACAGCACTATAAAACCCAATGAACACACCAGACATCTCAGAGATAAAGTTGTGGCAAAGTGTATTGCAGAATTAGATAAAAATATAAATATATATATATATATATATATATATATATATATTTAATAATAATATATATATATATATATATATATATAGCCCAAGCAGTGAGCATCTTGCAAAGCACTAGTCAATTCATCATCCGTAAATGGAAGGAGTATGGCACGACTGCTAATAAACCAAGACATGGCCGTCCACCATAAACTGAGAGGCCAGACAAGGAGAGCTCTAATTAGAGAAGAAGCGAAGAGGTCCAGGATCACTCTGGAGGAACTGCAGAGATCCACAGCTCAGGTGGGAGAATCTATCCATTAGTCATGTGCTCTGCAAATCTGGCCTTTATGGAAGAGTGGCAAGAGTAAAGCCCTTATTGAAATCAAGTCATAGGATGTAAGCTGTGTAATGGACACATGTGAAAAAAGGTGCTCTGGTCAGATGAGACCTAAATTTATCTTTTTTACCTAAGTGCCAAAAGCTATTTGTGGAGGAGTGCTGCACATCACCCTGAACACACCATCCCCACTGTGAAGCATGGTGGTGGCAGCATCATACTGGGTGAGGATTTTATTCAGCAGGGACTGGGAAGTTGGTTAGAGTTGATGGGAAGATGGATGGAGCTAAATACAGAGAAATCCTGGAGGAAAACCTCTTAGAAGCTGCAAAAGACTTGAGACTGGTGGTTAAGTTTACCTTCCAGAAGAACAGCCCTAAACATACAGCCAAAGCTACAATGGAAGGGTTTAAAATGGCCCAGTCCAATCTGTGTCAGGACTTGAATATTGCTATTCACAAACATTTGTATACCAATCTGACTGTGCTAAAGCTATTTGAAAAGACGAATGTGCACAAATTCCAGCCTCTAGATGTGTCATTGCAGCTAAAGCTTGTACTACAAAGTATTGACTCAGCGGAGCTGAATACATATGCACGCCATACTTTTCAGTTTTTTAATTTGCAAGAATTTGGAAAAGCACTTATCATTTTCTTTACACTTCATAAATACTTGCGACTTTGTGTTGCTCTATCACATACATCATCAATAAAATGAATTTAAGTTTGTGGCTTTAAGGTTTTACAATTAGAAAAAGCTCAAGGGGTAGGAAGACTTTTGCAACCCACTGTATATTTTGGAATGCCCAAGTCAATGTTCATAATCCTATTGAGGTGCTGTAGCATGACCTGAAGTGGGCAATGCACACAATGCATTCTAGAAATATTTATGAATGAAGTCACATTTGCATGGGGGAAATAGTCCAAAATTTCTTCTTAAAGGGGTTTTCCAGTCTTTTTTAAAAAAAAGTTACTGCTTGTCAGGGAGGAGGTAAACAGGAAAAAAAAACCTATACTTACCTTTGAAACTCACTTCATTCCATCACTGCCACTGCTCCCGATGATGCCTGCCGATGACGTCATATGGCGCTGCACCCAATCACTAACCTCAGTGGTTTCTTGCTCTATGGCACAAGACCACCAAGGCAGGGATTGGCTTCAGTGTCTTGTGAACAATGAATGTGACATCATTAGAGAAGAGCATCAGGGTCAACAATGGACAGGATTGGGTTTTGATTAAGGGATTAAGGATAACACTAAGGGATAGGGAGAAGATATTTGGGTTTGGGATGTCCAGAACCCAATTTTTTTACAAGTTCAGTCTAATCACCAGGAACCAATGAGAGCAACACTAGTGAGAACCATGAATGTTCATTCCCTGCAGAGAAACCGACAACCCCATATGTTGAGCAATGACTCAGCTTTTAGGACTTATAACCAATATAAGGCTTGTCACCACAGAAGGAGGAAAACATTCTATCACTCGTCACAGGACCCAATGCAACAGCTCAACAGCTTTTTTTGTAAATGTGATTTGCAAAGATGTTATTTGAGATAAGTTATGGTTGCTGGTGAAAGCTTGAACTCAGAAAATCCCTCTGTTATATGGAAAAGTGATTACATTAAAAAATAAAGGTGTATTTATCTCAGAATGTGGGGAAGCTGGAATTTCAGTTCAGCTCTCACGTGGTGAAAGGCCAGGAGGGGCTGAGCAAATGGTCAGGAATGAACTTTTTTTTATTAACAACAGAGGGAGTTTAAAAAGGCCTTGTCTCTCCTACATGTGTGGACTGAATAGCACTGCATCTCACCTAGTAAGGTAGAGGTGGGGGTTGGTCCCATGATGGCCATCTGTACTAAGACTGATGACCTGGAATACTTCAGTTTCCTGTAAGAAGGATGCTTAGCTAAACTGTGCCATATGGCAACACACAGATTGGATGGAGCAGACGATGATATTCCAGATGCAAAATAAAAAAACGTAATTTACTTAAACCAAGAGAATGTGGTACAATAGATAGATAGACAAACAGATAGAAAGATATAGAATACATAGATACATATGAGATGTACAGCAGACATGCCGAAAGACAGACAGACACAGAGACAGACAGACAGACAGACAGATAGATAGATAGATAGATAGATAGATAGATAGAAAGATGGAAAGATAGATATAGAATACATAGATACATATGAGATGTACAGCAGACATGCATATAGACAGACAGACAGACAGACAGATAGATAAATAAATAAATAAATAGAGACAGATAGACAGACAGATAGAAAAATAGATAGACATACAGATAAAAAGACAGACAGATAGAAAGATAGAATAAATAGATACACATGAGATATACAGCAAACATGCAGACAGATAGAAAGATAGAATAAATAGATACACATGAGATATACAGCAAACATGCAGACAGATAGAAAGATATAGGATAGATAGATAGATAGATAGATGGATAGATGACTAGATACAAAGTCTAAATTATACTACTGTATGTCATGGAGCATGCCATGAACCCCGCTCTGGCCTGCGGCCGCCCCCGCTCTGCTCCGTGCTTCCCAGCTCCTTACCCAGCGACGCTTCTGCTTCCTGTCCCTGTTCTGTTGAGTGCCGATGCGCATATGCCGCTTCCTAGGGCACGGGGTGGCAATTCTGCAAGATTTAAAGGGCCAGCGCGCCGGTAATTGGTAATTGGGCGCCGACCCTATATCTTGTTGACTCCTCCAACACTCTCTGCCAGAGTATTGGTATTCCTTAAGGGCCGTTCACACGGCTTTTTGCAGGGACGGATTTCAGCCGTATTGCGTGCCGTACTGGGCTGCAATACAGCTGGGATCCGTCCCAGCCATTACGGTAATCCACAGTTCTCATAGAGAACTACGCCGGGCGGGGAGAAAGTGACATGCTCATTATCCCGGCGGGATACGCGCCATGGATAATGAAAGTCTATGGGGCCAGCGGGCAGCGCCCCCGCCCCTTACTCAAGCCGTAATTGCGGGCGAAATCCATCCCGCAATTATGGCTTGAATAAGCCGTGTGAACCGGGCCTTTGTGCGTTTCAGAGAGCGTTGGAGAGGAAATTGTCTACCTGTGTATCAGTCGTTCCTGCTACCGTTTTATGCCCACGTTGCCTGCCGCCTGCCCTGACCTTACCACCTTACGCCTCTGTCTTACGATTCTGTACCACACTGCACCCCGGCCGCCACCGCAAGCAAGTCACGTCAGGGGCCTGGTAGTTTCCCGCCGCAGCAAGTCCATCCCGCTTTGCGGCGGGCTCTGGTGAATACCGGGGGCTACTTAGACTCCGCTACCTGCCGTGGTTTATACCATTGCTTGCCGTGGTCCAGTGAATCCACCTACATCTGTGACACTGTATAATTATTATATAATTATAATTTATTCCTAATAAAGGTTCGCAGTTGGCATGTGCGGAAATAATATTTGTGTATGTGGTGCATTATGACATCAGAATTATAGACATATTGGGGCAGATTTATGTCCAATATCCATGCAACGCTACGATAGAAAAAAATAGACATTACACAGTGCCCAGAGGTCCTCCAGACTGTGACTTGAGGCTCTGGTTTTTAATTTTTAGTCATTGAAAGTTAGTATAACTTTTAGGTACCAAATTGATTTGCTTTAAAGGATACCAAAAAACTAACAATTGTTAAATTGTTTGTCTGAGTCTTCATTCAACTCTTAGTCATGTTTTCTCTGCTAATATGTGCTTTTTGCAGTGATGTATGAAGCCTCCCTTCTCTGCAGTATTTCCTGTATAAATTATATTTTTTGACAAGCCCCAGGATCCTTTGCTGTGTAATTTCTTCCTTTCTCTCTTCCTCAGCTGCGAGGCATGCCCCTTTTGTTTCTCCTTCGTGTTTAAAGGGGTTGTCTCACTACATTGATTCATCTCACCTCAGTCCTGTGTTCTTGTTTTCATTTTGAATTCAGAAGCGGGTTTACTGGCTTCTACTAGGCTGCAGTAGAAGCCAGGTCTGTAACTATAGCAACCAGTGCTGGCCTATCAGGAGAGATCAAACAGTGTCTGTAGCTATAACAACCTGGGGAGCTGATGCAGCCCATACAAGAGAGGATATCTCAGAATAGGTAGGACACTGTTAATGGACTTGTATTGCAAAGTGACTTGTTTTTGCAAGATTTTTAACATTAAAATAAATCCTTATAGTGAGACTACCCTTTTAAAGCCTTGGCAGGACTAAAGGGTTATGGATTTAAAGACTCCCCATAAAAAAGCCAAACCTCTTTAGTCACATGATCTCTTGGGCTCAACACAGAGTTATTTCCTGTGTGTAGAGACACACTACTACTAAGTTTCGTATTACCAAACAGCTGAAGCAGTGCTGTATAAAACCTGCAGAAAATGTAAGGAAAGTATATAGGAAAGTGCCTGAAAATGGGAACATATTTTTTTTTCCATTGGACAACCTCTTTAACACTGTGTTATATAATTGTTATATGCGGCTTCTATCTCTGAACATTTGAGAGGGCATTTGTCTGATAGATTTACTCTTGACTTCCCAACCTCATAGACTAAAATATAAAATAACAACAGGCACCATTTCATGTGACAATACCACCCCGGAGACCCTTATGTATATCCATAGCTTAGTTCTTATTTTTTTACAACTTCTGCTCGCTGCTGGATGAAACCCCCCTAAACTATCTGTTTTAGTTGGAAAACCAGCACAGTAGCGCTGAAGATATTCTATACGAGCAATTCTTTTTCCAGAGGTAAAGTAAAACTTCAGCAGAAAATTTATTATGCAGTGAAACAAAACCTCAGTACAGATTCATTAAAACCCAGGCTTCAAACGTCTTCAAGAATGTGATTCCAAGCCGTAAGAATAGAATTCTAGTGTTTAGGATCACTGTTATGGGAACAACATCTGGATGACATAAGGAAGCATTTTTATTACACATGAAATAAGGTCAACCCTTCGCTTGCCAGGGAGACATAGGTGTGGATAGGAACATGTACTTTTCAGAGTAACTTCAAATCAGGTCGGACAAGAAGACGCCAAGAGGGAACGATCAGTTCCCCGCTTCCAAGAGATCTTCAAGGTACAGTTGTTAAAAAGAAACATTTTGTGATGGATTAATAAATCCTATTCTGTTATGTTACATGACTATTTATTAACCTATAAAAGTTACATTTTGGAACCCAGCTGCAAAACTACTGGGTTTAGTTTGACATAAATGGGTATGGCCAGTCCGGATGTTATTCAGCCATTATGGAGCAGAAAAGGCTAAAGCAATGTATCAGGAGATCTTATCTTCAGCATTATATCTGATTCTGCCATCTGTTCTGTTTCAAGGCTACTTTTTACATGAAAGGGCCTGTCCACTTTGGACTCTGTCTTTTTGTTAGAAGGGTCCCTTGACGGGGTCCTTGCTGCAAGTTTTCAATTACCCTGCAGCACCACCGCAGGGGGAATGAAGCTGTCCATGGCTCAGAGATGAGGGTCCTCAAAATGTATTTTCTAAACTAGGAAAGAACTTTAACCCGTAAAGGAGTTTTTCTCACCACAATGATCAGCTGTAAAAATGTAAGCAAAGGTAAATAAAGACTATTACCAAATACAATGCTGTTCTGATTTTGTTTTGTTTAGCAGATAGGGGAGATTATATCTACTGCATGTGTACACAAGTTTCTTTAGGATACCCATCACGTCTCTCTGCTCTCATTGCTCCAGCTACCGGATCTGACCATGGTGAACAACTCCCTGCTGAGTGTTATCAGTAAAACAGGAGCTTGTTTATCTATGTTAAAGGGGTTGTCTCATCTCAAAGTTTCATATGATGGATGAATGAAATAATTCTGCTTTGCTGTGTCACTTCCTAGTCAAGCTGTCTCTAATTAGCATATGAGCTCCTTGTATTCAGACTTCTCTGTTTATTAGTCTAGATTAAATAAATTACCTTCTCTGAGGTCCAGAGAAGCTTCTGAGCGAATGTAAACAGTAGAGTAATTTCTGTCTTTTGTCTGAAAGATCAGATAACATATAAGCTATCACTCAGTGGCCACAACCTGTGTGATGACGTCACTCCCTGATATCAGATAGAACAAACAGCAGGGGAGAAGGAGTACACAGGTCGGTCACTTGGGAAACCTGAGAGCCCTCAGAAGGTGATAAAATCATTTGTAGCTCCGTACCAAAAAAAAAAAAAAGAGATGAACAAAGCAATATATTTGGAAAACATCTTCATTTAGTGTTCCCTACATTTTGAAAGCTATTCTTTGTAGTGAGACAAACCCTTTAATGACAGACTTTAACCCTTTAGAGCTTTGTAGCCTTGTGCACTACAGTTTACATACCTCCTGCACTCAAGTCACTGTAACAGGCTCAGCTAGGAGTAGCAGAGCTGATATGCCAATCACTGCTGCAGAATTACTCGCAGCCTGACCAGGAAGTGTGAGTCTGAAGCTGGCTGTAAAGAACAGACTCTGTGAAACATCATGGTAAGAACACCCCATAACACCGAGGCCTATTCTTTTCACGTTTGTTTTTCCCTCTCCGCCTTCCCAGGGCCATACATTTTTGGTTTTTCCATCTATATAGACATATGAGGGCTTTTATTTTGCAGGACAAGCTGTACTTTCTAATGGTGTCATTGGTCGTACCATAGAATATACTTGGAAACTAAATTATAAGTGGTGAAGAATGTAAAAAAAATTTACTTGCGCCATGTTTGCAGGTGTTTAGCTTTTACGGCATTTAAATTTTGGTAAAAATGATGTGTTATCTGAATTCTGCAGGTTGAAACAAATCCGGCAATACCAAACATGTTGGATTTTCGTTATGTTGGTACCGTAAAAAATTCCAAAATTTTCTATTATTGAAATTTGCATGGTGGCATCATGTTCTGTGACTAATAACTTTTTTGTACTAAGACTTATGGACTTGAATGAGGCGGCATTTTCTGCGGGCTGAAGTGTACTTTTTATTGCTACCAGTTTGGAATACGTATGCCTTTTATTACATTTATTCCAACTTTAGGGGAAGTGAAATGACCAAAAAAACACAATTTCAACATCAGGGATAAATGATAAATATATTTTAATAGATTGAACTTTTTCGGATGCGGCGATACCAAATATGTGTAACTTTTTTATTATTATTTTTTTTTTATTTGTAAAATGGCAAAAAGGGGGGGTGATTTGACTTTTCATATTTTAAAAATTTTTAATACTGTAAAACGTTATTCTTTCTTTTTTACTTTCATTTTGAGTCCTCTTAGGGTACTTCATCACTAGGGGGCGCATTAGTTTATACAGCCTAATGCACAATTCATTAGAGTGTACAAAGATGGCAGTTTTACTCATAGTTGCCAACTTTCAAAAATGAAAAAGCAGGAGAATGTAATGGGCGGCGCGCTACGCGCGCCGCAGCAAAAATTTGCATGGACACGCCCATCTGTTGGTTTTGGCCACGCCCCTTCAAAAAATCCACACCCCACTCCACCTAACTGCATAACGGCTTTGGGAAAAAAGCCAAAGGGAGTGCCCTTATAAACCAGGTAGGGGGGGGCCCCCCATAACCAGGGAGTGGGCCCCTTTCAGCAGGGGGAGGGTGCCCCCCGTAGGGCCCAAATAGATTGCCCCCTCTGTAGCCAGGGAAGGGCCCAAAAATTTTTAGGGCCCGGTAGAAAGCCCCCCCCTTTTTTAGCTAGGTAGGGCCCCCCAATTTTTTTAGCCAGGGGAAGGGGCCCCCCATTGTTAGCCAGGTAGGTGCCCCCCCCTTGTTTACCAGGGAGGGGCCCCATTGTCAGCCAGGTAGGTGCCCCCATTGTCAGCCAGGTAGGGGGCCCCCCTCTGTTTTTCCAGGTAGTCCCCCATTGTTGCCAGGTAGATGTCCCCTCTGTTGCCAGGTAGATGTTCCCCCCTTTTTTCCAGGTAGAAAGTCCCCCCCTTTTTCCATTAGGGCCCCCCCTGTTATCCCCGTAGTGCCCCCAATTTTTAGCCAGGTAGTTAAACCCCCCCTGTTGCCAGGTAAAATGCCCCCTCTTTTCCGGGTTTGTGCCCCCATCTTTTAGCCAGGGAGGGGCCCCCATCTGTTTTTTCCAAGGGAGTCCCCCCCTTGTTTGCCCGGTAGATGTCCCCTTGTTGCCAGGTAAAAATTTTCCCCCTCTTGTTGCCAGGAGTGCCCCCATCGTTGCCAGGGTGCCCCCAACTTTTTAGCCAGGTAGTACCCCCCTCTGTTTTCCCAGGGAGTGCCCCCTCTGTTTTTTCCCGGGAGTGCCCCCCCTCTTTTTAGCCAGGTAGTGGCCCCCTTTTTTTGCCCAGGGGAGTGCCCCCGGTTTCCAGGTAGGCCCCCCATTTTGGGTTTTCCAAAGGGAATTTTTTCCCCCCTCGTTAGCCAGGTATTGGGCCCCCCTCTGTTTGCCAAAGGGAGTGCCCCCTTTTTTTAGCCAGGTAAATGCCCCCTTTTTTTTGCCAGGGAGTGCCCCCCTCAGGGTTCCAGGTAATGGGCCCCCAAACTGTTTGCCCGGGAGATGCCCCCCTTCTGGTTGCCAGGTAATGCCCCCCCTGTTTTCCAGGTAAATGCCCCCCTTTAGCCAAAGGTTTTTGCCCCCCTTTTGTTAGCCAAAAGGTTAGTGCCCCCAAAACCCCTTTAGGGGCCCGGTAGGGGCACCCAATTTTGGGTTTGCCAAGGGAGTCCCCCTTTTTTTGCCGGGGGGTGCCCCCCTCTGTTGCCAGGAAATGGCCCCCTTTTGTTTGCCAGGTTTGTGCCCCCCCTGTTGCCCGGTATGCCCCCTTGATGGCCCGGAAGTGCCCCCTTTTGTTTTTCCAGGTAGATGGCCCCCTTTTGTTGCCATTATGTGCCCCCCCGTTGCCAGGTGATGGGGCCCCCCTTTTTGCCAGGTTTATTTTCCCCCCTGTTGCCCCGGAAGGGGTTCCCCCCGTTGGGCCCGGTTTTGTGTCCCCTCCCGTTTTTTCCCGGTAGTTTCCCCCCTCTTTGCCAGGTAGTGCCCCCTCTGTTTTTCCAGGTAGGGGTTGCCCCTCTGGGTTTGCCAGGTAGACCCCCCATTGTAGCCAGACAGTGCCCCCCTAAAGCTAAAAAAAAAATTTAAAAAAAAAAAAATCCACTTTCCCCCTTTCCCAGGCCCCTGCAGCCCCGGCCAGCCCCCCAACCGATTTTCCTCAGGGCCCCAGGGGGAAATGAGAGCAGGTGCGCCCTCCCCCCCTGCAAGCCCGCCGCGTCACTTCCCCTGCGCCGTTGACCCTTTTTGTAAAGGCGGGAACACAATTCCCCGGAAAAACAGGGAAAAAGGGGGAGGGGGGGAGCGATCCCTCCCCCCTCCTCCCCCAAAAACGTGAAACCGCGGGCGGGGGAGCGCCGCTTTTCGGCCCCAAAGGGCACCCCCTTTTAGGAGCCGGTTTCCCCCGGCGCCCAAAAGTAAACGCAACCCGCGCCCCCTCTTGCGCCGCGGTAAATTTTTTAAAGGGCCCCCGCCGCCCCGCGGGGGGCGGGGGGGAGGAATGCCAACTCCCCCGGGAGGGCAGGAGGGGACCCCAAATAGGGGGGACCCCCCCCCCCAAAAAAAAACGGGAGAGTTGGCATGTAAGGTTTTACTACTTCCTGCCCGGGTTTTTAAACCCGGAAAAGTCCTTTTTAGGGGCCCAATAAAAAAACCCTTTCACAAACTTAAACCCCCATGAAAACCTCTTTGGGCTTTCCCCTTTGGGGAAAGGCCCGCAATTTCGCTGGGGGGACTCTTCCCATCGGAAAGTGAGGGTTAAACAGCACGAGTTGGAGAAGGCATCATCCCGTACTGTAATAGGTGGGTGTTAGCTGCAATTAGCAGCTAAAAACCCCCTGGCTTTTTGTAGTGGGGGGTTGCCCCCCCAGGGACTATGGCGGGAACTCATGGTCCCGTATGGGGTTAAAGGACAAGGGCAATAGTAGCCCTTCATGATCAAACAATCTTCTAACATTTTCTCATCTTTGCATTTGAAGAGCTATAACTTTTTTTTATTTTTCCTTCAACAAGGTTGACAAAACTAGTTGCCATGTAACCAGTGGCGCCGCGTCCCAACCTGTGGGTCGCAGGCGCATCCGTGTCCCCATCTCCATGCGCCTGGCGGGGACGGGTGGCGCCGCTGACCGGGCTACGGTTCGCGGGCGCACCCGTCCCATCCACTTACCTGTCCACGCTCCCGTCCTGCGCTCTCCCCCTGCCAGCCGGAAAGTGCACGCGTGCCCCCTAGCGTGCGAACGCTCGTTCATGTGAATTTAAAGGGACAGCGCGCCGGTGATTGGGTAATTGCCAGGCACTTACCCTATATATTGTATGTGTCCACGTCACTTCCCTGCTGGATCTTTGTTGCCTCCCTTGCCTATGTTTCTCGACTCCGAACCTTGCAGCCTGCCCTGACCTTCTTGCTACATTTACTGACCACGAATCTTGCCGCCTGCCCTGACCTTGCCGCCTGTCCTCGACTAGGTCTAAACCTCATGATTCTGTACCACGCTACACCTCGGCTGCCACCGCAAGCAAGTCACGTCAGGGGTAGCGACCTGGTAGACTCCCACCGCAGCAAGTCCATCCCGCTTTGCGGCGGGCTCTGGTGAAAACCGGGACCTACTTAGACTCCGCTCCCTGGCGGGGCTTACACCATCGCTTGCGGAGGTCCAGAGGATCCACTATCCCGGCCGTTACAGTAAGATCCAGCCATGGATCCCGCCAAGGTGCCTTTGCCAAGCATCACGGATCTCACGACTATTGCCCAACAATCGCAACAGATCGCACAACAGGCACAGCAACTGGGCCAGCTCTCCGCCATGATGCGTCAGCTCCTTGCATCCCAGCAACAGTCTCCGCCTCTGTCTGTGGCTCCGTCTACACCTGCTGTTCCTTTGGCCACCGTGGGAACCAAGCTTCGGCTTCCTCTGCCCTCCAAATTTGACGGGGACCCCAAGCTTTGTAGGGGTTTTATTACCCAGTACTCTATGCACGTGGAACTGATGGCAGATCAGTTTCCCTCGGAGAGGTCTAAGGTGGCCTTCGTGGTGAGTTTGCTATCTGGGAAAGCTCTGGCCCTCTGGGACAGTAGTGACCCTGTGACCGCGGATCTACAGAATTTCGCGCCATCTTTGAGGAACCGGCGCGTGCATCCTCTGCTGAAACCGCGTTCTTGAGCCTTCGACAAGGCGAAACCTCTGTGGGAGACTATGCGGTTCAATTCTGCACTCTGGCTTCTGAACTGGCTTGGACTGATGCTGCTCTTTGTGCCACTTTCAAAAAGGGTCTGTCCAGCAGGGTAAAAGACGCTTTGGCAGCAAGACACCTCCCGTCCTCCCTGACCGAATTAATCCACCTGGCCACCCGCATCGATGTAAGGTTCGCTGAAAGACAGGAGGAGCTCCACCAAGAAAGAGACTCTGCACGCCCCCGTCGGCTGCTTCGCCTGGCTCCGGTTGAGGAAGGGGCGGAGCCCCGAAATGTCGCGTACGGCTGCACACATCTGAGCAGATTGCTCTGAGAATGGACTTGCCCTAAGAACGCTGCTTACCATATCTATGGACTTACCGCTTGATACTCCAGCCCTGAAGATCTAAAACCACAAGTGCTAAAAATCATTTCATATGCTTATACATTTTTAATGTGTGTTTTGGCTTTAAGAAGATGCCTTAATAAATATTTGTAGAAGATTTGATTACCTTATATATCGGAGTGTTTGTTGTTATAATTTGAACTGAACAAGGCCCCATTTGAGCTACATTAATTGTAGCAGTACCAAATACCACTAGGGAACCCACACCTATCCCATGCATGAGTGTCCCCTAAGCCCCATCCTCATTTGTGCTGTGGCTGCAGCGAACAGAGAGAGGGCAGCCAGTCAGGAGTCCAGACTTTAAAGTCTTTTAAAAGATGTAATGCTACGACTACAGCCAGTCACTAAGCTGACTATTTCAATGCTTTGCAGCTTTTACTACCATTTCCATACTGAACCTTTTTTCCTTTAGTCATGGACAAGGCATAGAGTGGGACAAGATATTATGGTGCCCTAGCTAATAAGGCAAATGGCACCCCCTCCTGTCCTCACAGAGAAAATTCAAATTCCTGGCCAACCAGATGGAGCCTGTGGCTGTGCTCAAGCCAGATGGAATGTCAAAAAACACAATTGCACCACTTTTTAGGGGGAGTTGCTTTATAGAGTTCACCCTATGCTATAAATGAGATGTTATTTTCATTAAGCAGGTCCGTATGTTTTCGTTGATACCAAATTTATAAAGCGTTCATTATGGTTTTTATCTTTAAAAAAAACACCTTTTTTTATGTGCTTTGCACTGAGAGCAATAACATTTTATTTTCATCTACAGACCTTTGTCAAGGCTAATTTTGTGTTGGCTGAAGTGTAGTTTCTATTGGTACTATTTTCAGAAATATGCCACTTTTTGATTTATTCCAGTTTCTTTGGAAGCAAAGCAGAAAAAAAAACACAACACAGTATTGTTAAACCTATACACTGTAATGTTGATCCAGAGGAAGACAAAACCCATATAAGGCAGGTGCCAATTGTCCCATACAAGAGAAAAAATTCCTTCCTGACTATATATGACAGTCAGAATAAGTCCTTAATCATTTATTTTAAAACATTTGTAAATTTTTAAAATAGTTTTATTTAGTTCTTCTAGAGAACATGACCACTAAGGGGCCATATTAGTAGTATCGCAGAATAATGTTCAATTATAGCTCTTTTATGTGAAAGTTCCCTAAAGACCTGTATATCGTTATGAGGAGTGCCACGGTTCAAGTACTTGTGCCTGGGACATTTTTACATATCTTTCAATTTCACTACTGAGCAAGATCGAATTGGACAGAAATTGTGGTGTCGCTACCGGCTGGCTTCGTTTGGATTGGGTGTTCCTGGGTGCGGTGCTGATCTGCTCTTTACCTGGACTGAGTGGTCTACCTCTTCCTACTCTATGTGCTGGCACTGACTGAACCCATTTATTTTTAGGAATATTCTGAGATAGACCAGTTAATTAACATAGTCTTTCCTCATAAATGTGTTTCCTTAATCCTCTTAAAGGGGTTATCTAATCTTGACAGCCTCTTCATATTCACTGTAAGGGCAAATGGATGGCTCTCAAGCAGTGTGACTACACTAGGAACTGGCAGCTGGGCATTTTTAGTTCCAGAACAATCACAAACAAATCTCCCATAAGACTAATGGTCGACTCTCCACCCATTATGCAGGCCATTACCCTGGCTGTGCCATTAAACAGCTTTAGTGTCCATATAGTGCTCTGTAATTTGATTTCTTTAAGGCATAATCCAGGTGGCAAGACAATTCACTCATAAGGATGACTAATACCTAGACAGATGTTCATGGTTATCACATGTCACTTTAGAATCATGCATTAACTTATAGGGCTGAAAGAGGTTTCTGGGCTTTAATTACATAACTACTTGCAAAGAAAGGGAACAATATTCCCTAAAAACGAATGGGGTCATATTGCCTATAGAGACTAATTAAATTCCAAAGGTTTATAAAAACAAACGCAGTGACCTGATTGGTTGCCAGGGATAATTTCTCCCCATTATTCTTTACAGTCGTTTTAAAAGAAAATGTTAATAAATGTTATTTATACACAGTCGAGTCACATTATTATGACCACCACCTTAAATCCAAAGTAACCACCATGTGCAGCCTAGACAGCAGCTACATAGGTGGGGAGTGACTCAGTAAGGTCCTGGTATCTAAAGCCATGCTGACTGCATCCCAAAGCTGCTGGAGGGTGTGTGGGGTGTGATCCACAGAGCAAATACTTAAGGTGCTCCCACAGATGCTCAATTGGGTTCAAGTTTGGGGAATTATAAGGCCAAGATTGTACTTAGAAGTCTTGGTCAAGCTCCTCCAAGCAATGTTGGACAATTCTAGACATGTGATATTGTCTAGTAGATCCCATCCACCCAGGGAAGACAATCAACATGTATGGGTTTACGTGATCTGCAAAGATGGATTCATTCCCAAATCATTTGAAAGTGCCTTCCACATGGATAGATGGCTTAGCGAATTCCACAAAAAAATACTTCCCTACCATGACTCTGCCACTACCAGCTTGCGTTCTTCCAGCAATGGTTGCAGGGTATTTGTTCTCTGATGTTTCTCGCTTGACATGCCAATGTCCATCTGTTCATTGAAGCAGAAAAAGTGATTAATCAGATAAATCAACCCTTTTCCAGTCAGTGGGAAGAAAAATCAGCCTTAAAAATGTAAGTCTTTTCCGCCAATGCAGCGTGTGGTTCCCTTCTGTCTGCTTCAGAGCATCAAACGCAGTAGGATTCTCTGAACTGTTGGTTAAGACACATGTCTGGTAGTCCCTGGTGCAATCTGATGTGAAACAAGGGATCTGATACCAATTATGTTCACCTTTTTAATTTTATATCTAAAATGGCAAATGGGGCATGTTTTGATCTTATTGTAGAACAATGTACAATAACGGCTCTTCCAGGGTGGAATAGTGGAATAGTGAGATTGCAGCCATGGAGGCCTTCATTAGGTAGGCTCAAGGTTATGTAGTATCCTGTGGTCAGAGGACGTCCCTGCATGCTAGGTATTGCATTTTCACAGAAGCCACTGATGGGAGATCGTTGCATTATCATCCATCTTGGCAATCTTTAAGCAAAGGGGCACGGATGAAGCATGTTGTTTATAGCTTCTGCTGAGGGCTCAGTTTTGAGTCACTATGGCTGGCACTATTCTGGGCATAAGTGTCAGGGCTGGCACTAATGGGAGAATTGTGATTGTTAGTATTATGGCACAACGTGAATATCAATGTTATGAGGCACTGTGGCTGACAGGATTTTATTGCACTGATATGGGGACACCGTGGCTAGCACCATTATGGAAAGTGCTGTGACTTTCTCTCTGAAGGCAGCATTGAGACATGATTCACACATGGGTGGATTTACATGCAGCAGACATTGTTGCAGAATTTCTGCAAATCAAAACCAGTTTGATTCATCTGAATGGGGATATTCTGGCAAGTACAGGCAGGGCCGCCATACAGGGGGTACTCCTGTACGGGGCCCAGTGAAATAAGGGACCCACGGCAAGCAGGCCCCTTACTTCACATTACAGAATAGAGCGCGGCGCTTCTGAGCGCCGCACTCTCAGAGCCCGGCGGCGGCCGGCGAATGGTGACGCCGCTGCTGGGAAGGGGCCCGCGCTGCTGCTGGGAGGGGGCCCGTGCTCCTGGCCACAGCTGCGCTCCGCCTCCTACACAGACACTTTCTACTTACAGGTCCTGTACGCTGTAGCCGGAGCCGGGCCCTCCTCCTCTGTCTGTGGGATGCAGAACAATGTGAATCCGTGAGGCCCCACAAATTCAAATTCTTCTGCATCCCGCCGCTGGGCAGTACAGCACGGCGCCGACAGAGAGAGCAGGTCCCGGCTCCGGCTACAGCGTGCAGGACCTGTAAGTAGAAGAAGCATCATGTGCACGGTACAGCTGTAACCGGGAGCTGGGACCCCCTCTCAGGAGTGCTCCTCTCCCCATTCTCCTCCCCCCCCAGCCCTGCTCTCTATGTGGGGGCTTCCTCCCCCCCCCAGCCCTGCTGTCTATGTGGGGGCTCCCTCCTCCCCCTCCCCTCCCAGCCCTGCTGTCTGTGTGGGGTCCCCCTCCTCCCCAGCCCTGCTCTCCATCCTCCTCCCCAGCCCTGCTCTCCATCCTCCTCCCCAGCCCTGCTCTCTATGTGGGGGCCCCCCCTCACCCAGCCCTGCTCTCTAAGTGGGGACCCCCTCCTCCCCCCCCAGCCCTGCTTTCTATGTGGGAGCCCCCTCACCCACACACACATGGCCGGGGAGGAGGGGGCCCCACCACACACTTAGCCGGGGAGGAGGGGGCCCCACCACACACATGGCTCAGTGGACCCCATCTGTATGCGTGAGAGGGCCCCCTGCCCCCCTCCAGGCAGTAAGTGGGCGAACTGTCATACTGGTACACCCTAATGCATTGTATACACAATGCATTAGGCTGTAAGCATGATTGTGTCCCCTAGTTTGTGAAGCACCCTAGGGGTACTCAAAGTTGAAGTAAAAAAAAAAAAGTATTATACGTTTAAATCACCCCCTTTCACCATTGTTCAAATAAGAAAAATAAAATAAGAAAAAGTTCCTCATATTTGGTGTCGCCGTGTCCATAAAAGTTCGATCTATTAAAATATAACACTATTTATCCCGTACACTGTAGAAGAAAAAAAATTGCAGGTTTTTGGTCATTTCACATCCTATAAAAATTAGAATAAAATTGATCAAAAAGTTATATTGTCCAGACTAGGAAATAATGAGGACGTGGAAGGGGCGGTGCTATGGAACTGAATGGGTGGTGCCTGGAAGGGTCATGTTTGGGGTGGTGCCTGGGAAGGGGCGTGTTTGGGGCGGGACATGGAAAGGGGGCCCAGGCACTTTGGCTGTATGGGGCTCCAAAAATTTCTATTGGCAGCCCTGAGCACAGGCAGCAGGGCTGCCATCAGAAATTTGGGGCCCCATACAGCTGGAGCGTCTGGGCCCTCCCCCCCCCCCCCCTCCGGCCAACCCAACCCCCTGCTCCTCCCCCTTCCCGGCCGTCCCGACAGAGCCCCACCCATCCCACAACCATCGCCACCCCAGAAAAATAAAAAAATAGTTTTTGGGGTCACAAGAAAAGAAAAAAAATGCAATTCTGCCATTGTTTTGGGATTTAGTTCTTGCTGGGTCCAGCAAATACCTCCACATGTCACCATTATAATGTTACTAGCAAAGCCAGTATACCCAGACCAATATTACCAAGCAACAATATACAAATACTAGATAATACCGCCACCTATCACACCCATATACTGACTAGCACCACCATAGTGTTATTGACTAAATCAGTATACCAAGACCAATATCACAAAACAACAACAATATACAAGCACCTAATAATATCAGCACATCATCACCACATATCTCCAACATAACAATACTGAATAATACCGCCATACTGTTAGTGATTATAAACCATCACACCAAAACCAATATTTCCTCCATACAGTGACCCTATAGTGGTAGATACCAGGTACACAGGTGCTTTGCAAATAGTTTACTTACATTTAGTGACTCACAGGTGACGTCTTGTCTGAGGAGTCGTTCACTTTCTCTTTTCTTCTCTATTCGGTCCAGACCTCCATGATGACTTGCTCGGTCCACCACTCGTCCCTGTAGAATTTACAACACAAACACCTGAGACTCCTCACTTTTTTTTTAATCATTTTCCCAACTGAGTGCCCTCTCCCCCCATTGTACAAACTCCCCATTTATAATGGCCCAAATGGTAAGAATTACCCCCTGGTAATTATGGGGCTCCCCCAGTTGGTATGTAGGTACAACGGGGCCCCTGGGCGGTAGCTAGGCATCCACCGGGGAGTAGCTAGGTTGCTTCGGGCCCCCCGGGCGGTAGCTTAGGGTTCCCATGTAGGTAAATGGGAGCCCCCTGTAGTTTAGGCCACCCCTGTAGGTGGAATAGGGCCCTCTGTAGATTAGGGCCCCCTTGTAGGCAGAATAGTCGTCCCCCCCCCCCCGTAGATTAGGGCCACCTTGTAGGCAGAATAGTCCCCCCCTGTAGATTAGGGCCCCCTTGTAGGCAGAATAGTCGTCGTCGTCCCCGTAGATTAGGGCTACCTTGTAGGCAGAATAGTCCCGTCCCCCCCCGTAGATTAGGGCTACCTTGTAGGCAGAATAGTCCCCCCCTGTAGATTATGGCCCCCTTGTAGGCAGAATAGTCCCCCCCCCCCGTAGATAAAGGCCCCCCTGTAGGCAAAATAGTCCCCCCCTGTAGGCAGAATAGTCCCCCCCAATCTTTGGGGCCCCCTGTAAGCATAGTGCCCCCCCCCCCCAGGTATTAGAGCCCCCTGTAGGTATAGTTCCCCCCCCCAGTCATTAGAGCCCCCTGTAGGCATAGTTCCCCCCCCCAGTCATTAGGCCCCCTGTAGGCATAGTTCCCCCCCCTAGTCATTAGGCCCCCTGTAGACATAGTTTCCCCCCCCCCCCACCAGTATTAGGGCCCCGATACCGCCATGGGGTTGGGGAAGAGGGCCCCCCCCCACACACGCACCCAGGGGGGCCCCCCCATTCACAAATGCAGCCCAGGAAGAGGGAGGAGGGCCCCCTACAGTAATGGCAGGGCTAGTGGGCTAGGTTAGGAAAGGGGGACCCCACAGTTATGGGTGGGCAAAGGGGGGCCCCCCCACACTCATAGTATGGTGCCGTGCCGCATAACGAGCTTTGAGAGGAGGTCCCGGCTCCCGGCACAGCTACGCTCCAGAAATCTTCTACTTACATGCTTGCGCCGGAACCGGCCCCTCCTCCTCTGTCTCCGACTCTCTGCCGCCGCCGCTGTGTACTGTGCCCAGCGGCGGGATGCGGGACAATTTGAATTTGTGAGGCTCCGCCTCCGAGGGGCGGGACCTCACGGAGTCAAATTATTCCGCATCCCGCCCACAGAGGAGGACGGCCCGGCTCCGGCTACAGTGCGCAGGCATGTAAGTACAAGAATCCTGGAGCGCAGCTGTGCCGGGAGCACGGGCCTCCGCCCAGCACCGCTCCGCCCCGCTCGGACGGCCCTACAGTGCTGTATTTAGCTGAAGGCGCCGTAGCGGAGGCGGAGCGGGCCCTGGAGGCGGAGCGCGGGCCCCTCCCGGCGCCGCTGTCCCCAGCGCCGACGCTCACCAGCCACCACCGGGCCCCGTGTAGAGCGCGGCGCTCGGCTGCGCCGCGCTCTACTGTTCTATGTGAAATAAGGGGGCCTGCTTGAAGTGGGCCCCTTATCTCTCCGGGCCCCATACGGGAGTACCCCCTGTACCCCCTGTATGGCGGCCCTGACAGGCAGTCCCCAACTTACATCGTTCCGACTTACATCCGTCCCCTAGTTACAAACGGAGACTTTTAGGGGCATGGCTGGGCGTGCTGACATTACACAATGAGTCATGCCCCATAATAACCAAGTGCCAGCAGGCCACAGCAGCACATGAGATACAGAAATTGAGGTGAAATCTTCTAAACAAGGGCCCAAATAGCAAAACAAATGTAAATACTGTTTCCTGCATTATCCAAAACAAAACAAAAAAACATTTTGCTGGAATTACATTTAATAAATATACCTGTTCCGACTTACATACAAATTCAACTTAAGAACAAACCTACAATCCCTATCCTGTATGTAACCCGGGGACTGCCTGTACTTGGTTTCTGCCAATTCCATTAAGGTAAATGGGACAGTTGCATAAACGTTTGCACCAAAATCTGCCATGAACCCACCTGTAGGGTATATTCACAAACAGCGGATTTGGTCCTCATATTTCTGTCCCATGTGGCTTTCAGTAGTTCTTGCTGCCAAAGCAATTCTATTTATATGAATAGAACTGATTTTTAGTTGCAGACATTTCTGCAACTAGTTTTCTGCATGAGGGACACTGTAGCCAGTTTCACTATCACTTGTAGTAATATAGTTGATAACATATGGTATTACTATATAGGCAGCATGTCTGCCACCATGGTGAGTTCTCCCTATTAACTCCAAACATAAAATTCCCCAATGGGCAGTGTCACAATTTTGTTCCCTTTCTCAAATGGTAAAACAGACACCACTCTAGTCCATGATAGTTTACAAGCTTTACTAGGGGCAGGAACTGATTAACCCCTTACCTATATGTGACGCTCATTTACATTATGGGCTGGTTCACATGGCTTATTGAAGCCGTAATTGCGGGACAGATTCCGCCCGCAATTCCGGCTTGAATAAGGGGCGCTGCCCGCCGGCCCCATAGACTTTCATTATCCACGGCGCGTATCTCGCCGGGATAATGAACGTGTCACTTTCTCCCCGCCAGACGGAGTCACCGAGCGGGAAAGTGAGACGGAATCCACTGTTCTCTATGAGAACTATGGATTACCGTAATTACTGCGACGGATTGAAGCCGTATTGCAGCACAGTACAGCGCGCAACACGGCTGCAATCCGTCCCTGAAATAAGCCGTGTGAACGGCCCCTTAGGGATCGGTAAGGAGGAATGGAGTGGGCTCACTTGCTAGGCCTGCTGCATAAGTGGCAGGTAAGGTGATTTGCTAGAGCTATCACTGATCCTGGTGTTTTAACCTTTTACATGCCATGGTAAACTCATCTGTAAGGCCGGGTTTACACTACATTATTTACTACATTCAAGAATACCTCAAGTGTAGTAAATAACGTAGTGTGAGCCCAGCCTGAGGGATTAAGGAACGGTGCTGCACACTCTTACGTTGCCTAATTGGCCCACACAACAAGATAGTTGGGTGCTGGATGTTATGGCAGCCAGGGGCCTAATGAAGTCAAGTACCCTACGGGGACTAAAAGTACAAATGTAAGGAAAGAAACAAAAATAAATTTAAAAAATTAAAAGTTTAAAACATCCTCTTTTGCCATTTTACAAATAAAACAAAACAATAAAAAAATTGAACATATTTGGTATTGCTGCGTTTGTAAAAAAAAATGGTAAAATTATTTTTTCGTTATTTCGCATCCCTAAAAATTGGCTCTTAGTAGGTGGGGAGGAAAAACGAACGCAATGCAAACAAATATCAGTGTTGTGAGAAGGGTTAAAAAATCACACTCTATAATATTAAAAACAATCAAGATGAAGCAATACATGAAATAGTACAATTAACATGGGTGTCACTATCACTGCAGCAACCTATGGGGCTCACAGATTTAGGAGGGCACACTCTGGTGGAAGAACGTTGTATATTTTAATAGAGAATAACAATCTTGTGGCTTTAGATGAGACTACTATGTAAGTAATCGTTATGTATGCTACATGTTCACTGTCCTGCCTATCAGGGCCAGACTGGGAAAAAAATCAGCCCTGGCACAAAGCCCCCAGCAGCCCACATACAATATCCGCTTAAAAATGTCCCTTGTTCTCGCACCTCGCCACTTTCTAAAATAAACTACACTGTAAAGCTGCTTTCACACAGAGTGTTTTTGGTGCATTTATGGGTTTTTGGTGCGTTTTTGTGCAGAAAGGCAGAGTAGTTAATGCTGTACATTTCTGCACAAAAAAACGCATCAAAAAATGCACCAAAACCGCTCCGTGTGAGAGCTCCCTACACACAAGCAAGAAAGAAAAAGTGGTGCAGAGAAACCCTCATCACAGAGTCAGGTGTGCACTGCTTTACAATCACGACAAGCCCACACTGACACTACATAAGCACCAGCATAACCTACAACCAATCACATCCCCAGTAGTCAGGTCACCATCACATGAATACAGCACTGATCCAACACAGAATGACCCCTGACAGCAGGGACTCACAGGAGACGTCATCTCTGATGGGAGTTGTCTTCTTCTCCTCTTCTTCTCCATCTGTCCCAAACCTCCATGATGTCTTCTCTGATGAGTCATTCCCTTCCATTTCTTTCTCTGTCCAGTACAGAATGCAGTGTCCTCTTCTAGTGGTCACTACTCTTCCCTGTAGAATTTACCACAAAACATCTTAGACTCCTCTCTCTTCCAGCACTTTCCTATCAATTCCCCAAACAGCGTATGTTAGACCGTAAAAATTAGAAATTAAAAAATGTCAGATAATTGGCATGCAAATAGGTGGACCCCCATTAGATAGGTAAAAAAGGCCTTCCTCCATTAATTTGGTAGGTAGACAGGGCCTACCCCTGTAACTAGCCAGGTAGCAAGGGCTGTCCCCAGTAACTAGCCAGGTTAGCTGGGTCTGTCCCCAGTAATCAGCCAGGTAACTAGGGCTGCCCCCAGTAATCATCCAGGTAGGGCCAGGGGCAGTAATTAGCAGTCAGGGCCAGTAAGTAGGCAGGCAGGGGCAGTATATAGCCAAGCAGGGCATCATATAGGTAGGCAGTCTATAGCCAGGCAGGGGCAGTCTATAGCCAGGCAGGGGTAGTCTATAGCCAGGCAGGGCCAATATGTATATAGTCAGGCAAGGCCCATATGTATATAGTCAGGCAGGGCCCGGGGGTATATAGCCAGGCAGGGCCAGGGGGTATATAGCCAGGCAGGGCCAGGGTTATGTAGCCAGGCAGGGCCAGGGGTATATAGCCAGGCAGGGCCAGGGGTATATAGCCAGGCAGGGCCAGGGGTATATAGCCAGGCAGGGCCAGGGGGTATATAGCCAGGCAGGGCCCGAGTGTATATAGCCAGGCAGGGCCAGGGGGTAGATAGCCATGCAGGGCCAGGGGGTAGATAGTCAGGGGGTAGATAGCCATGCAGGGCCAGAGGGTAGATAGTCAGGCAGGGGCAGTAAGTAGTTTAAAAAATAAAATAAAGATCTTACTCACCTGATGTCTTTCCCTCCTCTTCACCAAGTCCATCCGGAGAGGCTGCTCCCCACCCGATGGGGGCCACGGAGCAGGCGGCGATGACGTCATCAAGTCGGCGCCTGCCCCGCGGCCTACCCTGGGAGCTGGACAGACGGATCAATTAGATCCCAGATGTTCAGCCTCGGCTGCTGCCTGCACCGTCGCGGGCAGGCGGCGGCCATGATGGCTGCATGGCTGGGTCAGTAACCCGGCCGTGAAGTGAGGGGGGCCTGCCGGCCCCCTGGCACAGGGGTCCGGTCGCATATGCGACCATTGCGGCCCCTGTGCGTGCGCCGGCACTCGGCGCCCGCTGGGAGGGGGAAACGCCGGCCCCCTCGGCGGGCGCTCCGAACCGGCCCTGCGGCCCGGACCCCAGCTGCCCGCCGGGCAAGTGCCCGGTTTACCCTATGGGCAGTCCGTGCCTGCTGCCTATATACACTATGGAATAAAGTGGTGATGAACGGATTCGCTGGATATTCCGTCTCATTGGATGGCTAACCTTATGTATGTAAGTAATCCTATTATCTCAGTGTTGGAGAGTGGTTGGGTTCGGCTGCGGTCAGGTCGGGTGCGCTCGCTTGTGTGGGGCGCTGGTGGATGAATGGGGGTGATTTCAGTCCAGAGGCTGTTGAATGTTGGAGGAATTCATCCTTTATTGGAAGGCTCGCTTCACTTGTGGAACTGGCTTCCTTGGGTCCTGGCCAGGTAAGGGTAGGAACTTGGGAAGGGCTAGTTTTGCCAGCTTTGTTTTTGGCAGGGGATGGGTGTATCCGGCATTCAGTCTGTGGATCGGGACAGTTGTCCTTGGGTGGGTGTTTAATGTTTCACATTTTAACCTGACCATTCTCTTACGTTCATTGAACAGTAGCGATAGCAGATACTTATTTTAACTAGTGTGCTCCAAGATGGAGAAGCCAGGCTATGCGTTTGCAACATGATGCTGTATCCTGATGATGCCATTGCCGCCTACTATGGATTTGTGCCAATATGAAATCGCAAGTAACTAACTTGTAACAGTTTGAAGTTTTATACGTTTAAGACTTTAATACATTTTTGCTATTAGTTAAAATAAGTATCTGCTATCGCTACTGTTCAATGAACTAAAGGGAGGTTGAGGAGCCTCCATTAAGCAGATTGTGTATGGTGCGGCTATAAATTTGCTATTACTACCAAGTTACCACGTAGACATTCTCTTGCATTACCCAAACCACTGATCCATGGATACTCAAGGGGGCTGCGGAATGTTGCTTAATGAGCACCAAAAAGGGAGTTTTTCCTAAAATTAAAACCCCCACAGGATAGAGTAACTCCTAGGGCCCCATGTATGAAAATTGTCTAGGTCTAAAATTCACTTTGTTGCTCATAGCAACCAATCAGAGCTCATAGCAACCAATCAGAGCGCCCCTTTCATTTTTTCCTGAGCACTATATAAAATTAAAGGGGCGCTCTGATTGGTTGCTATGGGCAACAAAGTGAGTTTTAAACCTAGACATTTTTAATACATAGTTAGTACGGTTGAAAAAATACATACTTCAAGTTCAACCAAGGGTGGGGAAAATGTGGGTGAAGGGAGGGAGATCAGGAGTTTTTTAAGCTTACCTTGACTACTGGTAAATGCCCATAAGGCAAGAACCAATCTGCTCTAAGGAAGTTTTCATTTCTTGTGGCCCCTAGTGTGTGAAGTGTCATCCAGTAGTGCTGTAATCTACTACACCAAGAAAGCGTCCTCTGTGTTCGTCTCATTTGAGGAATTTTCCAGGACTTGTACTATCCTGTGTGTTAGATTATTACGTAGGTGATCTGATATATGGTGCTATTATTATTCATACCTTTATATATTGTTTTCATGCTTTTTTAGTTACTATCATTAGGCAGTGGGGCCCATCTCATTTTGCTATCGGACCCTATGAATTTTTAGTTACATCCCAGACACAGCATAGTACGGTCACTGTAGGCTGAACAATGTGATTGTTAGTAAGAATTTGTTGCATTCTTATACATTCTTATTATAGCTGCACAGATTGTAGTGAATATCCTCAAAAGTGAACTTTCCCGACTTTCTGGCTAAAAGGTACGTTGCAAAGCGTATCAAGTTCTTCAGAGGAAGCATGCCTATTAGAGTCCGGGGACTGCATGAAGCATTAACAGTTCCCTTATAAGGACACAGGAGAAAGCACACGGGAACCTGAGTTAAATCCTCCTAGGCTGCGTTCACACAGCAGCTGACACCGAGCTCCTGGCATCGCTCAATGCTTCACAAGGTTTACACTCACTAGTGTTATACAATGTGTTCATTTCATGCTTCTGACATCTGAAAGTAACAGTTTTATAATAAGCCCCTGTCACCCAGAGGTGAGGGAAAGTACAAATATTTAGAATCCAATATTGATAAATACTTGCAAGACAATGGTAACATGACTGTAGATTTGTCTCCTTACTACAGGGTGATTCACTCAAAAGAGGCCCTAAATATTCTGTAATAAGTCTCACTAGCAGAGGCGTAACTTAAAGGGACTGTGTCATCAAAAATGAGCCATTGTTTAAGTCCCGTTTTTATGTTAAACACATTTTTTAGGAATTTTTTGTTGTTTTTTTTTATTTTTCATATCACTTTCAATATTTTTTAATAATTCTAAAGTCTTGCAGTTTTCACTTTGGCCACTAGGCCTTGTTTGCACTGCTTTAACAGCAGTCAGAGAGATGCTTTACAGTAGCTTCATGCACATTACTTTCAACCATAAAGCTCTCCACAGTGCTGCACCCCCATACATCTCCTCCCTCATCTCTGTCTACCACCCTGCCCGCTCTTTCCGCTCAGCTACGGACATCAAACTACAGACCACAATCATCCAAACCTCCCATGCCCGTCTTCAAGATTTCACACGTGCTGCACCCATTCTCTGGAATATCCTACCATGTACCATCAGGCACAATCCCAGCCTTCGCAGTTTTAAGAGTGTCCTGAAAATACACCTCCTTAGGCAGGCCTACCAAAACCCCTAATTGCTAACCCACACCTATCATACACATTTCTGTCACTCCCTTCCGTAGGGCACTCACAGGCACTTATCTGTATATAGATGTACTGTGGCAGGTTCACCCAATTTTTATGTAAACCACCCCATATTTATAAAACATGGCTGGGCCATTGTAAATTTAGCACTTCTCCCCCTTTGTCTCCCCCAGGCACCCTCATAGATTATAAGCTCTTGCGAGCAGGGCCCTGTAAGTAGCTTTTGTAAGGTCTGTCTTTTGTCTGTAATTATACCCTCTACATTGTAAAGTGCTGTGGAATTTGTTGGCGTTATATAAATAAAGATTATTATTATTATTATAAGACTGACTCAGTCCCATTCACTTCTATAGGAGAGTTTTCTAGTCATGCTGTGTGACCTGGGAAGAAATCACTGTGCAGGGAGGGGAGACGGCAAACTGTGACTGTCTCCTCTTGTGACTGGTGGATCCTGTGTTATCTATTCACACTGGTGTCTCCTTTCAGTTTGACCCTCTTTGTGCTGATGATGAGCAGACATCTGAGAATCTTTCTCTACAGAACAGCAAGTGTTAGGCTATTATTAGGCTTAGTGGCCAAAGTGAAAACCTCAATATTGAAAGTGATATGGAAAATTAAAAAAAAAAAATCTAGCCAAAAATTATTAAAAAATGTGTTTAACATAAAAACGTGAGTTAAACAATAAGTAATTTTTGATGACACATTCCCTTTAAAGCTCATGGGTTCCAATGTAAAATCTATAAGAGGGCCCCCAACTACCATGTGCCATTTATAATACTAGTATTTTCATATGTAGCAGTGGGCCCTTTGCACCCCCTCAGGTTTCTGGGCCTGGTAGCGGCTGCTACCTCTGTACCCCTTATAGCTATGCCCTTGTTTGCTAGGACGAAGCAATCTGAACAAAGCAGCATACAATGTGCTCCTCAGCTTATAAACTGCAAACAAGCCGGGATCTTGAGGCAGTATGGAAGCGATGAGGTAGGGGTCAGTCATGTCACAGTGTTTAACCTACATTTGTAACATTTGGGTGCATACCTCGTACCCCTTCATTCAATCGCTCAACTTCTCATCAGGATGGTGTTGTATAGCAACACGGCTGCCATCAGTCATCTATTAACCGTTTTAGGGCCCCATACAGCCAAATCAAATGGGGCCTCCACCCATTACTAGTTCCTCTTTTTAACATATCAGTGGGCCCCTTTTTGATTAGGGCCCCTGACAGGAATATTACCCTATTGGCACCCTTGCAGTGAGCAGTGCGACTTAATTGTGTAAACCTATTGCATCACCAAAAGTGTTGTCAAAGTAAAGAGTGTTATTCAGAAGATGGTACAGAAACTGGAAAGGATGGGATTGTTGAGGCTGTCCAAATATGGGACACAATAGATGACATGCAACATTGTCGCTTTTGACACCTCTGAGACACTGAGGATAAGACTGGGAGATCTTATTCAACAGGTCAAAGAGCTGCAAAAATGTCAAAACTCCAACATATTATGTCACTGTCATTCAGGGGCTCAAAGTGAGTGGAGAATAGAGTGAGATACTGTCACTGGTTTCAGGTATTAGTGAAGAAAAATGTCCAAAATGATATTGCTGCTGTTCCCCTGATATGCTGCCGATATATTCAGAAACTTGAAGCGCTGCGTCGAAATGTTTCTGGCAGAAAATAGAAATCACTTCCAGCATCACATGTAACGTAATCGATTACACATACGGCAAGGTATGTAACATTTTTTTGGATCAGATTGCTTCATCCTAATAGGAGTCACAAAAGAATCTCCATGTACATAATCGTCATTACAGCAGCACCCTCTAACCTACAGGATTTAGTTACATAGGATTTTGGCATGACCCTCACCCTCCTTACAAGCCTACTGGAGACTTAAAGCCAAATTTTGTGTTAGACTGGGGTGCCTGTAGTTTATTATGGGGTCCCACCAGTGGAGTTGATTTTGGGGCTCACCAGTGGAGCTGAATCTGGGGCGCACTAGTGGAGTTGATTCAGATTGCCCATTCTACAGCCACTGTACATGCCTCTTATACCTTGCTTCTTGATTTATTCCTCTTTTTATTTGCCTTTGTACCTATCCCAAAGATGAATTTACCATTGAAAAGCAACTTCAGGTCTGCCATGATAGAGGGCTTACCGGGGGTTTCCACTGTTCCCTTGTGGGCCAATCCAAGCCTGGCCAAATTCAAAATGGGGCTTAATGCAAGTCTATGCTGCCACATTTTACATCCCAGAACATGAGGGTCCAGCGATTGACCATCCTTGCATAAGAAAATATTGGTGTATCTACAGGGGCACACACTGTGTTCTATGCTCATGTGACCAGCTATATGCTGACATGGTTCTTTATTAAAGGGGTGATACAATATTCAAAAATGCTTGTCAGTCATTTGGGGATTATATAAATTAGAGAAAAAATCTCACCTTTTAAATCCACTGGTTACAGCGCCGCTGCCGTTCCCAGTGCACCCCCTGATGAAATCTCAATCAGCACTCACGTAATGATGCACTCAATCACAGGCATCAGCAGTCACATATCCTGGAAAAGACCACTGTGGCCTGTGAATAGCTGCAGGTTCCTGTGAGGAGCAAACATGACGTCATCGGCAGGAATCAGCAGGACCAGTAGTGGAACGAGCAGATTTAAAAGGTGTTTTCTTTTAATATCATCCCCAAATGACTGACAAACATTTTCAGATATTGGAACACCCCTTTAAGGAATTGATTATCTTCAGGGGATTGCTATATGCCGATACTTCATTTCAATTAATCCACAAAGTATATATGGTGAGTCAACTTTTTCAGAGCTATTTTTTTTTAGTGTGCCATAGATATGTCTTGTACATGGAAATTCGGAGACCCTAGAGGCTTTTTATATTGAGCACCTAATTAATTCTTCTATGTGTGCAACCAATTTTTCCTAACCGGGGCCCACACTGAGGGCATATGTACAAGAACAGTATATGGGCACCTTGTTGTTTAGTAGCTCACATATCTCTCTAACCATCTTGAGCTATTGCCGTTACTTCAGGGTGTTACATGCAATGTAACTGACAGTAGAAATCTGCTTATGGGGTAACAATGGACCCCTTATTCTATGGGGCCCTTGTGCAACTGCACGGGTTGTACATAATCCCCAAATACCTACATTCTACTCGATTCCTAAGATCCATAAGGGCTATACCCCGCTAAAAGGCAGACCAATAGTCTCGGGTGTATGGGTTCAATTACGCAACAATGTGTGGGGAATTTTATATAGATAAACATCTTGCAGGATTTTGTAAAACTACACTGCCATCTTACTAAGGGACACTTTTCTGATCTTTTGACGTAGATTGGACTGAATTACAGTTAACAAAGAAGTACTATTGGGCCTCTCTAGACGTTGGAAAAGCCTTAGATTGTAATATTCCCTCATGAAAAAAAACGGTAGCCGTGGGCAGTAGAATAATTTTTTGCGATATCTTACAAGAAAAGTACTAGAATTCCAGGCTCATAATGCTTTTGTCATTAAAATTACTTGAACTTTGTGCTATAGACATAATTATTTCGTCTTTTGCAATAAGACCTCTCCCACCAGTAGGGGTCACCGCAATGGGGAGCCTTGTGCTCCAATATGCAAATACTGTTCCTGGGCTGGTGGCGAGGACACCTTGGTATCATCAACAGGGTGAAGATCAATGGCCCCCCAGATTTTGTTCTGGGGCGAGGTAAAATCGATGAACATCATCATAACCTATGGGAAGGCAGAACGGTGTCACTTCGAGGAGTTTGTTACAAAAACTCAATAAAAAACAAAATCGGTATGCATTTACATTTTAAAAACAGGAAAAAATGCTTCCCCTTTTTTGGATGTTCCCCATCATAAAAAAGGGTTCAAAAAGGTAAATCCTAAGATATGTATAGGAAACCTACAGAAAAAAACAGCCCGTTACACTGGAAAGTTACCAAACCCTTTTCCCCGGGAAGAGGAATACCGAAGGTCAAATTTTTGAGAGTAAAGAGAAACTCTCCAGAGATTGGGGCTTTAAAAGGGGCAGTAGGTATTTTTGGGGGGAAAATTTCTTAATCGGGATATCCCCCAAGAGTTTAATCAGCCTTTAGGGATGCACAAAAAAAAAGGAAAACTCTGCTAAATAAAAAACCCAAAAAAATAAAGACAACAATAAGGACGTATGTTGCAACCTTTTATGACAGAAAAAAAAAAGTGTGTTTAAAAACCTTAAAAAAAACGGGGGAAATTTTTAAAATTGGTTTAAAGGAAACTAAAAAAATATTCCCTTCAAACCCCCTTTATAACCTATCAAAGGGGGAGATCCCTCAAGGATAATTGATCCATTGTTACTATACATCAACACCCCCCCCCAAGGGCCCTGGCTAGAAAGGGACCGATTGGTATGTTTTAAATTTTGGGGAGAGATGTGTAGCCTTGCCAAAACAATTACCCAAAAAAAATCCCCTTTACAAATGGCTTCCCCCCCCCCCCAATTTGGGAAAACAATTTTTTATTGTGATTTTTCCAACTGTAGGACCAAAAAAAGGAAATTTGTTTACATTTGTAAAATGCCCTTGCCCACTTAACTATATTTTTAAAAAAAAAGGAGAACAAATTTAAAAAGAAGGGGGTGGGGAAAATTCTGGGGGGTTTTTCGAAATAGAGAGAAACGGGCCCGTAGCCCCACTTTTGGGGGGAACATTTAAAATGGGGAAAGGGAATCTCTGCGTTTTCTTTACTTAGGGGGTTTGTGGACCAAACCCCCAGAGGAGGGGAATGGGATAGACGGGAAATTTTATTAAAAAGGGCCCCTTTAAATTTTTCGTTGGGTTTTTGGGTTAAACCCAAAAAGGGCCCCCAAATTAGTCCCTTTTCAATTTGGTTGCTTTATTGAATAGACTCGCTTTGGGGCCCGTTTTACTCTGCCCCTTTTCTTGTTGCACTCTCCACAGAGGACCCCTATTGGGCGTTCAATTGGGCCATCGGTATGTAAACAGCAAACCCTGTTATAATTTTTTATTAAATTTAATTTATTACCCCTTTTTTTCCTGATTTAAATTTAAGTCAGTGAGGACAGTGAAAGTTGAAACCCCCAAATTTTTGGCCCCTTTTTTAAGCCCCTATTAAAATTGATTCGCTTTTTAGTAAATTTCTCTGGGGAAAATTTTTAGAAAAAAAGGGGAGACTCCGTCACAACAACTTGTATTTTAATAAAAGTGATATTTGGGGGGGCGACCCAGTTATGTGCTGCCGTTGCAAAAAGAGTCTCCCGCCCGGGACGTTTTTTGGCTCCCAAAGCAGAGGTCGAGTGTGCCCTTTTAAAAGGTTTCGGGGACATCCCCGGGAGCAAAAACCCGGAAGTGACATGTATTTTTTTAGACATGCCAGTGAAAATTTTTTGAAAAGCCGGGCCCCCGCATGGTCTGGGGTGGTTTCGAATGGGGCAGTATCATTCCCGGGAGCAATTTAAACCCGGGAAAAGGGCATGCTTTTCTCTTCCCCGGGAAAGCGCAGTCTAATATCCGGGAAAGGGCCCGGGTTAAAAAAAAAAAACAACCCTTCCCAAAAGGGAAACCCCCAAAAAGGTAAAAGTAGAAAATACCAATCGGGGAAAAAATTTGGGGGTTGTCCGTTATACCTTGAGGGCCATTAGAGGCATTTTTGGGGAAACAGAGACGATGTGCTCTGTATCCCTTTTTATCCTGGGTGCCAGCATACCAAAGGAGCTGCGGGGAGCATCACACTTATACCTGAAGCTTTTTAAGCTAAGTATCGTCTCCCTATTGAACTTGTATAGGAATTTTATGTATTTTTTACAGGTTTTATATGCGTTGTTATACTACTCTTTTTCCACAAACGAGAGTTTTTTTAATCCCCTGATGAACCCTAAAAAAATGTATGGGGGAAAAGCGTCGGGATAGCTGGGGTTTAAGGTGATTATAAGTATATAGTGGTATTTCTGTCACAAAAAACGGAGCCGTCCCCTTTTTCGGGGCGATTTTTCCACTGACGGATGTAAAACAGTATGCTTATCATCTAGTATTTTATGGTAATTTAAAAGGGGTTTAGAATTTTTAAATTTTAGAAAAATCTAGTAAAAGTTTTTTTTTAACAGGGGGTTATAAATTTTCGTTTAAAAAAATGGTATTTAAAACCCCGTTATATTGAATTTTCAGAAATTTTTAAAATTTTTGGCCAGTTTTTTAAGTGGCCCCTTTGGGTAAAGAGAAAAGGCGAAATGAGGCAAGAGCGGTGTTTTCAGACGTTGAGGTGGGTTTAAAATCAAGTGATCCTTTAGAATTTTAAAAGTGGGAAATTTAAACCAAATTATAAAGCTTAGAGCCAATATTAAAATCTTGGGGGAAGCACAAACATTAAGCATTAATTGGGAATTTAGTTTTTATAAACCAGGGACTTAAATTAAAATTTTAAAACCCCGCTATTAGTCACAGTTTTTGAATCCCTCGGCGGAGTGGGGAAAAAGAAACCATAGATAAACTCTTTTACACTTATGAAATCTTATTAAAGAGGAAAATAAAAAACTAGAAAACACCCACCAAAAAAAATAATTTATAGAAAAAGCCCTCAAAATTTAGAGGGGATCCTGCCTTTTTAGGGGAGAAAAAAGCTTCAAAAATCCCAATTTGAAAAATATCAGACAGGGCTGAAGGGACGAAAGCAAACAATATCAAGGGACCTTAAGAATTTTAAAGGGGGGGAGAGCATTTAATTTCTGAAATCTAAGCCCCTACCCCTAGAGAAGTAATTTTTAACTGAACCCGAAAATTCAGATACTAATTTTACAAAAACAAAAAAGATCTAGGGGAAAAAAAAGAGGGGCTAGAACAGAAAATGGGGTCCCCGGGCCAAAATTTAGGAGGAATGGGAGTAATTTGGGATATTATTTTCCCCCCCTCATCCCTTTGGCAACTCCCAAAACAAAACCCCCTTTTTTTGGGGTTGGAGAGGCCCCCCCGTTGGGCCCGAGACACCCTCAGAAAAAATGATAACAACAACATCAAAATAATTAACCCACAGACAGGCAACTGAGTCAAAAAAAACTTCAAATTTTAAGAGGGGGCCCGATTTTGTGCCCCAACCCCCCCAAGTTTAGTGATTTTTTTTATGGACTAAAAAATTTACATCAAATTTTTGCGTAAGCTAAGGGCATAAAATTTTTTTAAAAAAAAGATGAAAAATTGAAAGCCAGCAATTGGGTTCACGCACAAGGATCTAGAGGGTTTTAGTCTTTGGTTTTCCCCTTTTGGGGGGGAAGAAATGAGAGAGGGGGCAAACCCAAATTTAAATCAAAAAATAGGGGAATTTCCCCCGAGTCAGTGGACACCCGGAAAAATTTATTTTATTTTTGCAAAAAAGTCCCCAAAAGAATCCCTGATTGGGGGCAGAGGTTACCCTTTTCCCTTTTAAATCTTTAGTTTAAAAGGAAAAAGAAGCATTGTTTTCCCCCTGAAGGATAGTCTATTAAATTTTTAAAACCCTCCGAAAGGGGGGGGAAAAAAATGTTTTTATTAAAAACTTTATATGTATAAAAAAAATGGGTAACGTTTTTCCCCCAAGGGCAAAAAAGGGATTTTGATATTTTCCTTTAGACCCAACAACAACCTTTTATTATGGAATTAAAAAAGGATACTTTTTTGGAGGGGCCCTTTGAGACAGCCTGATTTTCAAAACCCCAGAAATTTTTAAAATTTATGTTTCCCCAAAACCCCCAAAATACCACATTTTATTCGATCCCAAAAATCCTTTAAAGGGTTTACCCCCCTAAAAAGGGAACCAATATTTTGGTGTGGATCAAAAAACGCAAAAAGTGGGGGTCTAATTGATAAACATCTTGCAGGAATTTTTAAATACACTGCCCTCTTACATAAGAGGGCAATTTTTGATCTTCTGCGAACTGGACGGGATTACAGTTTTGCAAAGAAGTATATTGGGCTCTAAGAAGTAAAAAGCTTTTTTATTTTTAAAAACCCACATGAAAAAGGATCCGGGCAGTAGAATATTTTTTGTCTACAAGAAGTATAAATTTTTAGGCCAAAATTTTTCTTTTGCATCAAATTACTTGACTTTGTGCTAAGAAAAATTAAATTTTTTTCTTTGCAACAAGACCTTCCAACTCAGGGGAAACCCCAAAGGGGAGCCTTTCGCCCCCATATGCAAAACTGTTCCTTGGGGGTTTGGGGGGCCCCTTGGGGTTTTTCCCCAAACAAAGGGGGATCAAAGGCCCCCCCGAAATTTTTTCTGGGGGGGGTACATTTAGACATACATCCAAGGGGAAAGGGACAAGGGGTCACTTTGAGGAGTTTGGTTAAAACAACTTAATAAAAACAAAAATCGGGTTGGGATTTCACATTTGAAATGCAGGAAAAAATGGGTTCCCTTTTTGGATTCCTCATAAAAAGATTAAAAAGGTTTAAAATCCCTAAGATATGGGATAGGAAAAACCCACAGCAACAAAAAGCCTGTTTCAAATGGGAAAGTTACCATCCCTTTCCCTGTTTTTTTTTTGTTTTTTTTTTTTTTTTTTTTTTTTTTTTTTTAGTAATACCCAAGGGTTTAATTTCTGAAAAGTAAAGAGAAAAATGCTCCGGATGAGGACTTTTAAAGGGGACAGTCAGGTATTTTGGGAGAGAGATTTCTTTAAACGGGGAAATCCCCCAAGAGTCCCCTTTTAATCGCCTTTAGGGAAGCACAAAAACAAAAATTTGGACAACTCTGCTAACCCCGGTTAAAAAAAAAAAAAATAAAAACAAAAATAAGGGACGTATAGTTTCCAAACCCTTTTATGACAGAAAATTTTTTAAGTGTTAAAAATCCTTAAAAAAAAACGGGGAATTTTTAAAATTGGATAAGGGTCTAAAAGAATAAACTTCCCTCAACCCCCTTTTATAAAACCCAACGGAGGGGTAGATCCATCAAGGATAGACTGATCCCCTATCACTTTACATTTAACACCCCCCTCAAAGGGAGTTTGGGTAGAAAGGGGACCCTTTTGGGAGTTTAAAATTTTGGGGGGAGAGATGGTAGCCTTCCCAAAAATATTCAAACCCAATCCCCTTACAAGGGGCCCTAATGGAAAACAATTTTTCCCTTGTGATTTTGGGCCCAACCCCGTGGGGGGAGAAGGGGTAGTTTAAAATG
Organism: Phyllomedusa bahiana; assembly: GCA_025379985.1. NCBI lineage: Eukaryota > Metazoa > Chordata > Amphibia > Anura > Hylidae > Phyllomedusa > Phyllomedusa bahiana. The sequence continues at coordinate 79,982 of JAODAL010015286.1, forward strand.
TTATGCCCCTTGCCCACTTTAAATTATTGGAAAAAAAAAGGAGAACCCTTCAAACGAAGGGTGGGGGAACATCTGGGGGATAAAACGGAAAAAGGAGAGACACCCAGTAGCCCGACATGTTTTGGGAACATAATTTAAGGTGAAATGGGAATCTTTGCGTTTTCTCATCTTAAAAGGTCGGGGGAGACCCTCCCCCCAAGGAGGGGAATGGGATAACAATTCTAAAGTAAAGGGGGGCCCAATTTGGGTTTTCGTATGGGATTCTGTTCATCCAAAAGGGCCCCCAATGGGGTTTTTTGCAATTTTGGGTTTCTTAAATTTAATTTGACTCTGCCCTTTTGGGCCCGTTCACTCTGCTCTGTCTTGTTGAATCTCCACAGAGGGCCACTATTGACTGTTCGATCGACCCCCTCGGGAAAGAAACAGCCCATGTTTTAATTTTTTTTATTATAATTTAATTTATTCCTACCGCCTTATAATTAAAATTCAGCTTAGGACATGAATGTTGTACCCCCCAAATTTTTGGCCCTCCTATTTTAAACCCCCATTAAAATATGCATGTCGCTTAAAATTGTAATTGCTTGGGGAAAATTTGAGAAATTTTAAGGGCGAACGGGCCCGTACAACAACTTTCAAACTATTTAAAAAGGGAGTATATTGGGGGTTGGGGACGGGGTTATCGTGCTTTCCGTTGCAAACGGTCTTCACCAGGCACGTATTTTGAAACTCTAAAGCCCGAGGGCGAAACTGTGCCCTTTAAAAAATGTACGGGGACAAACCCGCCCGCAATCCCGAAGGACATGTAAACCTTTTTTTCAGACAAAGCGCAGTGAAAGTTTTTTTGAACGCCGGGGGCCGCATGGTCTGGGCCCGGTTTTTCAGAAAATGGGCATTTTCTTTTCCCCCCCGCATTAACCGAAAGGGGCTGTTTTTTCTCTTCCCCGGGGAAAGGCCGTCTAATATCCCGGAAAAGCCGGGGTAAAATCAACCTTCAAAGGAACCCGGGAATAGGTAAAAAGTAAATATACCCAAACTGGAAACAAATTTGGGGTTGTCCCTTTTTACACTTGAAGGGCCATTAGAGGGCAAATTTTAAGGGGAAACAGAAAACGATGTGCTCTGTACCCTCTTTTTTCCTGGGGGCCAGCATAACCAAAGGAGCTGCGGGGGCATCCCCTTTTTTAAACCCGGCCCCCTTCTAAGCTAATTTTCAGTCCCTATTGAAATTGTTTAAAGGGAAATTATGTTTTAAGAAAGGGTTTTAAATTTCGTTTGTTTATAGGGGTTACTCTTTTTCCAAAAGCGAGAGTTTTTTTTAAAACCCCTGATGAACCCCCAAAATGTATGGGGGAAACGCTCGGGAAAGCTGGGTTTAAGGGGGGTTTTATTCACGTAAAATTTTGTGATATTATCTGTCAACAAAAACGGGGCCGTCCTTTTTTTCGGGGCGTTTCTCCCCCGAGGAAGAAAACAGTTTTGCCCGTATCATCTAGGTATGTAGTGGTAATTTTAGGGGGTTTTGATTGTACATTTTAGATAATCTGAAAAAGTTTTTTTTAAAATTAAATTTGCAGTGTTATAAAGGATTAAACCCTCTGTTCATATAGAATTTTGCGAATTTTCAAATTTTTGGGCCCAGTTTTTTAAGTGGCCCCCTGTGGAAAAAAGAGAAAGGGCGAACTGAGGCAAAGGGGGGTTTTAAACGTTGAGGTGAGTCAGTCAGGTGACTTCAGATTTAGAGTGGAAATTCAAAAAAAACTATATACTTACCGACCCAATATTAATCTTGGTGGGAAGCAAAAAAATTAGAGATTTTATTGAACACGTATTATACCTAGGGATTAGAATCACATAACCCTGCTATTAATCACGTCTGAATCCTGCTGGCGGAGTGGGAAAAAGAACTAAGATAGCCTGTAGACTTATGAAAACTTTTAAAAAAGGGGGAAAATAAACACTAGAAGCACTTTCCCCCATCTAAATAAAATTTTTAAACAAGCATCAAAATTGAGGGGATCCCGACTTTACTAGGGGAAAAAACAAAGCTTTCAAAACTCTATAGAAAAAAAAATCAGGGCAGGATGAAGGGACGGAAACGCAAACATAAAGGGGCCCCTTTAAGAATTTAAGGGAAAGGGGGGCATTTAATTTTCGAAATCTAAGCCTCTACCCCTAGGAAGTATTGTCATCGAGCAGAATCTTCAGATACTAATTTTACAAAAATAAAGATTTGGGGAAAATAAAAGGGGGCTAGAACAAGAAAATGGGGTCCACCCAGAATTCAGGAAAGGGAGTAAAAATGGACTATTAGCCCCCTCACCCTGGCAAATCCAATAACCCCTTTTTAGAGGGTTGGAAGGCCCCGGGTCGGCTGAGCACCGTAAAAAACAATGATCAGACCAAATCAGTAATTAAACCTCACAACAGAACTGAGTCAAAAAGAAAAACAGATTCTACGGGGGCCTGACTTTTTGTGCCCACCCAAGTTTAGTGATTTTTCATGGACAAAAAATTTACATTATTTGTGGTAAGCTAAAAGTGGCATAAATTTTTTTAAAATCAAAGTGTATTGAATCCCAAAAAGGGGTGTCACGACAGGAAATTAGAGGTTACTACTTTGGTGCCCTTTGGGGAGGAAGAAATGAGAGAGGGAAAACAATTAAAACTAAAAAAGAGGAAAAAGCCCCGAGTCGTTGACAACGTGAAATTGATCTTTTTGGCAAATAGTCTCAAAAGAACCCGTGACTGGGTAACAGAGGTTACCATTCCATAATAATTCATAGAGGGGAAATTTAGAAGCATTGTCACATGGAAGGGGAAAAGTTTAATTATTAAAAACCCCCCGATAAGGGGGGAAATATGTTATAAAAATCATGAATGTAAAAACAAATGTGAAACGATTCTCAAGGAAAAAAAGGCATTAGATTTTTCCCTTAAACCCCCAAAAACAACCTTTTTTAAAGGGAATTAGAAAGGATATTGTGGAGGGCTTAGAGACAGGCTGATATAAACAAGATTTAAAATTTATGATGCCCCCTAATCCCCAAATACCAATTCTATTCGATCCCTAAGAACCCTAAGGGTTTACCCCCAAAAAGCGACCATTGTCTCGGGTTAGGATCAATAACCCAAAAGTGGGGGTTTAATAGATAACATCTTGAAAGGGTTTGTAAATACACTGCCCCTTTACATAAGAGACACTTCTGATCTTCTGGGGAGGGTGGGGGTTACATTTAGAAAGAAAGTTTTTTTATTGGGCTCTATAGATGTGAAGCTTATATAGTAATTCCCCAAAAAAAGGTATGGCAGTAGAATATTTTTTGTCTTTCAAAAAAAGAATTTAGGGGGCATAGTGCTTTTTCATCAAAATTACTTTACTTTTTGCTAAAACTAATTATTTTGTTTTTGCAAAAAGACCTTCCCCCGCTAGGGCACCGCAATGGGGGGCCCTTGCGCTCCACATATGAAAATTTTTCCTGGGCTGGTGGGGGGCCCCCTTTGGGACCCAATAGGGAGATGATCAAAGGCCCCCAGATTTTATTCTGGGGAGGTAATTGATGACATTCTCCTTGGGAAAGGGCAAGGGGTCACTTTGAGGAGTTTGTTTTCACAACTTAAAAAAAAAACAAAAACGGGATGCATTTACATTTGGGAAATGCGGAAGTTTTTCCTTTTGGGTGTCCCCTCAAAAAAGATTCAAATGGTAACATCCTACAGGATATGTTAGGAAACCTACGAACTAACGCCCTTTTCACGGGAAAGTTACCATCCATTCCCCGTAGGAGAGGAATACCGAAGGTCAATTTTTGGAGAGTAAAAAAAAATGTCCCGAGATGAGGACTTTAGGAGACAGTCAGGGTATTTTTGGGGGAGAGATTTTTTAATCGAGGATACCCTTTAAAAGTCCTTTAATCAGCCTTTAGGCATGCACAAAAACAAAAAAGGACAACTCTGCTACAAGGGAAATCCAAAAAAATAAAAACAAAATAAGGCCTTTTTAAGTTAAAACCCTTTTATGACAGAAAATTTAGAAGTGTGTAAAACCTTAAAAAAATATGGGGGAAATTTTTAAAATTTATAAGGAAACTAAAAAAATTCTTCCTCAACCCCTTGATAACCTTCGAGGGGAGATCCATAAGGATGAGATCCATATCACTATACCCAAACCCCTCAAGGCACGTGGCTAGAAAGGAGACCCATTGGGATGTTTAAAATGTGGGCAAAATGTGTAGCGCCCCCACATATTACAAACTAAAAACCCTTTACAAGTGGCTTAATGGAAAACAATTTTTTCATTCGTAAATTTTCCAACTGTAGGACGAAGGGGTAGTTTACATGTGTATATGCCCTTGCCATTTAAATATATTGGAAAAAAAAAGGAGAACATTTAAAAGAAGGGTGGGGGAACTCTGGGGGATTAGAAATAGGGGGAGT